>VDFB02258579.1:55000-159168 GCA_007258455.2 Sequoia sempervirens
TGCAATGAATCTTAGAGATCAAAATAAATTGCTCTAGACAATCCATAAACATGCAAAAATTTGATCAACTAGTTAACCATAAAATATATGAAAATCTGAAAATAGAGTCACTGACTAGGGTAGTTAATAAAGATATTGAGAAAGCACTCAACACTCCTTTTTCCTTAAAAGTATGAATTAAATAGGAGTTGCTAAATTTGATATCAACATAAGAACCCTAGTAGATGAATACTAACTTACTAATTGGAGAGAACAATCATATGAACTACCATGTCATCTTGAGCTAGTTTAGTCATGGGCATTACCCAAGAAATAATTTTAATTGCATAAAAACATTAAACATAGAAATATATTAGATTATTTGAAGGCCAAAAGGTATTAACTTGGTGCAAGGAATTTTTTTATAGATGATCTAACAATAAACTAATTTTATCGCAAATTTATGTCCAAACATTCATAATATAACTCCATACTTCAAAGCAATAATATCCAAACTTGATTCTCTTACAAAATTGGATCTAAACATATACTATAAATGGAAAATTCCTTCAACCAAAAGCATAAACACTCTATAAAAACATAATAATGATTATTTTTATTTTGTGATTAGTGGATATGAAAAATAAATCTTGTTTTAATTGAAATTGGATCCACTAAAACACCAGAGGAAAAACCAACACAAAGAACACAAAAGGGCTATAAGATTAAAAGAGTAAGAAGTTGGCACATGACACAAAACTGTATCACATCTAGGAAAAAAATAACTTATCAATACCTCTCTCAATTAAACCCATAGATTATGACATAAAAACATAAAACTTAAACTTGATTCATCAAGTTAGCTAGAATTTAAAACATATCAAGTTGCTTTAACATCAAATTATTTAGAGGTAAGAAAATAAATTCAACTAGATATAAGGAGAAATTGGATATTAAATTAGACTAAATAAAATTCTAAAACATTCACACCCATCCTCTCATCATCTCAAACTCACACTTTTCCAAAACTAGAAGCAAATTTAGACTTAGTTGGATTTCATAAACAATTTCACATCCACTAAGGAATTGGTGCAAAATTACCTCAAAATAACATAAAATTGGTGTAATATGAACTTGAATTAGATTCTCCATAAAATTAAGCATAAAACCTCATTGGATCTATTTATCTACTAGAACACCTGAAACTTAAAAAATATATAAACCAATCGTAATGCATTGATTCAACCAAGTTTTAATATTACCTTCACCAAAGCAAGAAAACCTACAAAATAAAAAAGTTGGTTTGAGACAAACCTAAAGTTGAGACTATATCCATTCCATCTTACCAACACCTTCAAGTATGTGTCAAACTAAAGAATTGCTAGATGCCATGAGTAACTGAAAGGATGACATCTGGCAAAATATACCACCGCTCCAAGACAAAATAAGATATTTTAGATTAAAAATTTGGCGCCTTCTTGCATCATCCCTTAGAGTAAACATTGTTGGGAATAGGATGCCATTTAATTGCAATCCTAATCATATTTCATGTATATCCTAAGTCCTTGGAAAGTGTTCCCCAACACTAGGATTAGAAAGAGATTAAATTCAAATGAAATGAACATGTAAATTGACATTTATAATTATTCCTAAATAATAAGAACATGTGGGGATGCCCAAGAAGAGCTCCTACAAAATAGGAGCACATGGGGTGCACACATGGAAGGTGGAACCCACCTTGAGTTCAGTTAACTGTTTGGAGAAAGATAAAACTTCAGAAATGCATGTAAAGATCCTAGAAGTTAGGAATTGATATTTACATGAGTGGAGTTCAGTTTAGTTCAGTTATGGTTCAATTATCTTCAATTGCATGTAGTTAGTTTGAATTGCATGTTAGTTGACTTCAATTGACTTGAGTTGCATGACAGATAACATGTGGCTACATTCAGTTAAGTGGGGATGTTCAATCATGCATCATGTTTGCATGAATTGGTGGAGAGATATGTTTCAGTTAATAGAGATTGACTTGGACCCACCTTGGGCACCCAAGTTGGCATCTTGGAATTAACACCTTTGCATGAGAAGATATTTACAAGGCTCAGTTAAGTGGGGTCCATTCTTAGGCGCCAACTTTGAGGAGAAGCTTACAAGATATCTTCGAAACCAACAATCAGTTAAGAATTTAGTTTGGGACACCCAAATTGATGGACTTGGTTTGACATTGTTTTTCACGGAATAACTCTACTTGCACAAAAATGGCGTAGATATTTGTGAGGAGCTTTATCCTCTTGTAATTGTAAACTCTTTAGAGTTTACAATGTTCACAATTGTCTATTTATTGCAGCAAGTTGAAGAGAGTTCTAAGAGAGTACTTTTGTGAAGCAGGGCGCAGGATGTGTGGATTCACGCTTGGACACATGAGAGTTTGTTGCAGGTTGTGAAGAAGAATTGTTGAAGGAAAAAAAAACATCTCAAGTAAGGATTGATAAATAATTATTGTAATCTTGTTCTAAGGTTAAATAATACAAGCACTATTGATTCTGGTGGTGGAGTTTTTTCCCGAAAGGGTTTCTCCATGGTATATGCTATGTCACTTCTAGCTTCTGGTCTTATTCTTCTACAATCTTCTGTCTACTTCTACAATTGGTAAAATGAATCTAAACAAATAATCATATACAAAGAAATTGTAACAAAGAACACTCAATTAGATCTACAATCTCATAGCTTTACAAAGTATTAAGCTACATAATTACCTCCATTTTCAACAAACACATTTACCAAGGCATATGATTATCTTGTAATACAATTTAGATATTATTACTTTATAATATATGAAACTTAGGCATGAGGAAAAAATAAAAATTTAAATAATTCGCCTAAAAGCAAATACAAACATGACTTAACTTGGGGAAATAAAGCTAAGGATGAGGTGATATGTAGAAACATACAATGACCTCCATATTTTAAATCAAGATATCAAACTTAGGCATGGGGAGAAAATCAAGATTTAGATAATTCAATGACGATTGAATTGTAATACAATGATGATCGATTTACAATATAATAGATATAATTGATTTTTAAAATATGAAACTTAGGCATGGAGACAAAATCAAGATTAAGATAATTTACTTGGTAACAAATACAACCACAACTTAACTTGGGGAATAAAGCTAAGGATGATGCGAGGTAGAAACATGACATGAACTCCATATCTTAAATATGTCCTAGAGAGAAAATAGAAACTCAACAATAGAAAGATACCAAAACCTTGATATTTAATGAGGGCAAGAAAATGACCAACACACTTGATCTTGTCACTTGGGGAATGAGGTATTATTTTTTGAAATTTTTACATACTTATACTTGCTCTTTCTTGGGGGAAAAAGGTTGTGGTATCTTTTCACCACATTCTTCAACACATTGGTCAACTACATAGGCATGCACATTTTAGGTACACATTCTATACTTAGCCTTGCATATATGTAATATGTTCACTCTTGATTTTCAATTCTTTTAAATTATATTTTATCTCCACATGCATATTTAGTATTTAGTCATAGTTTTTCCCTCTCCTCAACTATGTGCACTCATTGATTGCACACACAATTAAAGATAGGCATATTATCTATTGATTCTATTCCTAGTTATGAATAGTCTCACAAACAACACACACTTGCCTCAATTGCTCAATTTTTTTGGATCCAAAAATTGTATATCATTTTATTATATTTATTCTCTTTATTTCTACTTTGGTAAGGGTGCACACTTAGTTTCACATGCACACTAAAGTGGGAGCAACATGTAGAGGAGAAAAATACATATCCTCACATTCTCCCACTCATTTTAGAACACCTTGAGTTGATGTCTTTGATGCATTATTTTAGTGAAAAATTTGGCTATTTTAGCATGCTCATTGACTCCAAGCTTGAGTGTTGCACTTGGATGTACACAATATTCATCTATCCAAGTCTACCTAACCTAACCTAGTTCCTAAAAAATTAGTTGGGCATGATTGTGCTCCCCTTTCTCAAAATTTAAATTCTTGCTTTCCAAGATTAAAAATTTGGGGACTTGATTTATCCTTTAGCATAGGCACTAAAGGTTTAAATTATGCATTTAATATTGTGTATATAAAGATATTTTTAGGACACTTACACATCATTAGATATCATTCACAAAAATTATAAAAAAAACACGAAAGTTTTTTCCTCTTGTAGGAATCAAACATCAATCTTCATCTGCTAGTATTAGGCATGAGTAACAACAATTGCTAATCAAAGATAAAAAATGAGCATTCATTTCCAAAGCACAGTACAAGGACATATTTGAACACAACCACATATTTGACAACCAATGTAATGACATCTATTGCCACCACACATATTGACATTCATTGCTAGCCTCTCTCTTTTACAATTGTTATCTCAACTTAAGGGGTGTGACTAAGGGACAATGAAGTTTGAAACTTTAATTCTTACACAACATATTCCTAATAATGCTTCTTAGCATCCCACTATTTTCTTTATTTAGATATATGTTAGACAAGCACTTTATGCATGTACCAAATATTTGTTTTTGCAAAGCATGAATCACGTTACTTGGATGAAATTGCACCACCTAGACTTGATTGTAAGTGCAATTGCATCATAGGATCTCATATTCTCAAATATTAGTTGTGTTAACTCTTTGATATAGAATACAATTTTAGTTTCCAATGTGTAGGTCTCTATCACAATGTGACATAAATTGAAGTATAATTTTGGTAGAGGCTATACATTCATGAATGATCTAATCTCTCCTAGATTTATGTTTTCAATATCTATCTAATTGAGAGAGAGAGAGAGAGAGAGAGAGAGAGAGAGAGAGAGAGAGAGAGAGGGGCTTTGGGCCTTGAAGAGATAGAAACAAAGAGTTTGTAGGCAAGAGGTTGAAGATAAAAGGTTAAAGATAAAAAATCAAATTGAAGAGATAGAAACAAAGAGTTTGTAGGCAAGAGGTTGAAGATAAAAGGTTAAAGATAAAAAATCAAAAGCTTAGTTATCTTATCTTTACTCAAATCAAAATAAAAAAATAACATAATCAAACTTTAAAGATTGAAGAGAAAGCTAAAAAAATCAAAGTTATGATATCCTATCTTACTCGAATCAAAATAAAAAATCAGAATTAAACTTTAAAGATGAAAGACATAAAAACTTAAAAACCAAAAGCTAAATTATCCTATTTTACTCTAATCGAAATTAAAAAAAACAAAATTAAACTTTTAAACTATGTTAACTCATTGCTTTAAATTTTTTCACACAAAACAATTAAAAAAATTAAAATGTTCTAATCATACAAATAATTCTGCTAAATCAACTTGAAGGAAAAGATTAGATATACATAACAAAACGTGTAGGAAAAGAGGTGTTGATCCATTCCTGGAATTTACCGTTGAAGGTCCACTAGAATTTCCCGTTGCCTAGAATCTTGAAATGCGACTTTTGTTTCGGCAGTGGGTTGAATTTGGAATTATTTATTTAAAATTTGGTTTTTACGGAAGGTAGGTACAACTGCGTCTCATCGCGCAATTATTCCTCCCACTCACGCCCCCAGTCCTTTTCAATCAAGAGGAAAAGAGGGGCACCAGGGTGAAAAATGAAAAAAAATGAAAAGCAGAGGGCACATGGCCCCAGTGCCCCACCATTACTCACGACAAAGCAACAGCTTTATTTTGTTTCAAGCGGCGGACCTTTTACTTTTCACCATGCCCACGCTTATATCTAGAATTTTGCTGTCTACAGCGTCGCTTGTCAGAAGACGTCGATTAAGTATTGAAATTTTTATAATTAACTAGAGCCTGAGCATGTTGCCCTGTACTGCAACGGACAAATTTAGCCTCAAAACAAACTACCTCATCATTGAAAGAAGAGAGCGCAGCAGAAGCAGCTCAAGGCATCTGCAATGGCGGTGAAGCAGCTGGAGGTGGTGGCTGTGCTCTGGCGCCTGGAAATATTCTTTTGCCTTGCACTTGCGTTTGCACTTACACTTGCAGGTGGGTTATAAATCTCTTGTTGTTTACTGTTTGCATTACTAGATCTTGCATTGGAAGGACAGTGGAGAGTAAAGAGTAGAGTAAAGGGGAATAGTATATTCCCTCCTCACTATCTGCTTTTCGCTTGAGCATAAGTATGAAACCGTCGTACTTGCCGATGAAAGTCGAATTGGAGTTCAGTTATTAGGAAGTGTATATACTTCTTTGGTCTAGGTATAGGTACAAGTACAACCAGATCAAGTCTGTCTTGCTTTTTCTGGTTTTCTAAACAAGGACACTCATTGTTTCAAAATAGAAAATTATGTATGTATTTTTAACATCGATGTTTCTGATCACGCTCCATGGATACAATTGAATATAATTTTCACACAAACAATGACAATACCATTCTTTTGGATACAGGCACGACATTTTTCAAATTTTTGATAATGTGCTTCTCTATATAATAATTTTTTCCCCACGACACAGCACTCTTTTGAACTTCCTCGTAGGCCAAACGTTTTTAATACTGGTTAGTTCTGTCGTGAATAAGCAGGGTAATCCCTTGGATGATAGCCATAGATTAGTTATTAGTCAAACTGGAATCCTATTGCATTTTGCATCTTGGGCAATTATACAATGCAGCAGTCCGGCCAGTCATTAATTTAGTCTAGACATAGTTAGAATATATAGTTAGTCATAACGAAAAAATACATAACAGCCATACCCGACCAGAGTAGATGTACGGTGATAGTGTTGTTTCATTTAGCATTTTAGGACCTTTGTTAGGGTAAGGCAAATGTAGCTGGACTGACATGCAAAGAGTGTAGTAATGTGCATGGAGTTTATAGTAGAATTCTACTAAAGAAAGATAATGGTAATATTTAGAATTTAGACTTGCATGTATGCTTTTCTATGTAAGAGGGTGAGACCTCATTACATAAGGAGAGAAAAGTTGGGGAATAACTTAGAATTGGATGTAGGAAAAGGTTGCAAGAAAATATGTCTTATTATTATAGATGTGTGTTTCGTGGATAGATTTATTTTAATCATAACAATTTTTATATTATTGTGTGTAATTTTATTTGTGCTTCTTTAATTCCTTCTATCAATAGCTGCCATATGATTATCAAAAGAGGGATTAATATCATAGTTGGCACTTGGCAGCACTACAGGATTGAGATTGTAGGGATTAGTAAGGAAAGGAACAGTTGCATAAAAACAGAGGATTCAATACATGAAGTTAATTCGTTGCAAAAAGTATTGGCTAGTTTAGAATCTGATAGCCAATCCAGGAGGCAGTTGAAGCTAAATTCAGGGAACATTGGAAGCAGGCACTCAAGTTTTGATAATATTTTTAATGCCAGGGATCCTACATCATTGAACATTGGGAAGTCTGATATGGGGTGGAAGAGCTACACTATAAAGTTGACCAAACAAGGAATTCTGCATCCTTTGATAAAGGAATTTTTTATCAAAGCAGTTAAGGAACAATACTGGCCACATAATTATGAGCACATTTTATTCGAGCAAACTGCATTGTAGCAATCAATAGCTGGGCTAGGCTGATTTTTCAGAATGATTTGATAGTTTGAGCACTAGGATGAATTTATTTGATGGTTTCATAATGGACTGAGTTTTCCTATTCAAAAGAAAATGAGATTCATGTGGCTGGAGAATCTCGAGGAAGTACTCCAAATGGCATTAGAGGTGGAAGCAGAATTTCAAAGGGAAGGATAAAGATGGGACTTGAAAGTAAATTCAAAGAACAAAGCTGACAAGTCAATCTTGGAGAAAGAGGAGATGATTCTCAATCTCAAAGTGTTGGACATGGTGGAAGACAAAGAAATGCTCAAGGACGTGGAGTTGATGTGGCAGTGACAATGACCTTGAAATTACAGGAATTTACAATAGAGATATAGACATACAAGAAGTAAGAAGAACCAACCAACTTGAACATATGGACATACAAGAAGTAAGAACCAACCAACTTGAACATACTTTAAGGGGAAAGTACAATATTGGCCACATAATTATGAGCACATTTTATTTGAGCAGTTTCATTGTAGTAACCAATAGCTAGGTGAAACTGATTTTTCAGAATGATTTGATAGTTTGAGCATTAGAATGAATTTATTTGATAGTTTCATAATGGACTGAGATTTCCTATTCAAAAATTGGAGAATCTCAAGGAAGCACTCTGAATGACATTAGAGGTGGGAGCAGAATTGCAAAGGGAAGGATTGATCAAGGTGGGACTTGTAGAGTAAGTTCAAAGAACAAAGCTGGGAAATCAATGTTGGAGAAGGAGGAGATGATTCTCTATCTCAAAATTGTGGGCATGGTGGAAGACAAAGAAATGGTCAAGGATGTGGAGGAAAGAGGATTAATAATTTATAGTTGATGTGGTGGTGACGATGACCTTTAAATTATGGGAATTTACAATAGACATATGGACATACAAGAAGCAAGAAGAACCAACCAACTCAAACATACTGCAGGAAATGGTTGAAGATGAAGAAGTTCATGAAGCTGACTATGGGGAGAGTCTTATACTACAAAGAAGATGTGGCTTGCATGAGAAAAAGGGAGAGACTTGTACTTGAGGATGATTTGAATTGGAACTTGAATGAAGAGGCTCAATGCTTTTCCACTAGGACAGATTGATTCAGGAGCATGCTGCAGTCTACTTGTGCAGTCATTTAGTTAGCGTGGAAGTGGTTCAAAGATACAGCAAGTAATAAAGAAAGCAGGCAAACATCATGAATGAATAGATTAAGAGTAAGTTAAATATGTGGCATATGTGAGAAAGAGGAAGAAATTTGTACATGAAGGAAGAATGTATTGTAGTTTGAACAAGGGGTTCAAGTGTTTTTCATCTAGGATAGATTAGTGCAGGGGCATGCTGCAATCCACTATTAGTCATTTGGGTTAGTCTACAAATAATTGATAGATATATTTAGTAATAAAGAAAAACATGCAAGAGTCATGAATAATAGTTTAAGAGTGCAATAATTTGCATGTAGGGTGTTGTAGATATTTAGAGTGTATTAGTGTGCACAAATTAGTTAGATTTGCAGTGCACTCTTTTATATAAGAAGGTGAGATGCTATTTTAAGTTAGGGTGTAACTTAGAATTGTATGTAGGAAGAAGTTACAAGAAATGAATTTATTTTATTGATAAGTGTTTTTTTATTGTATGTAATTTGATTTATGCTTCTTTAATTCCAACTATCAACAACTATCTTTATAGCATCAAGAAATACTATAATAATTGCATCGAACAATGTCAATATAGGTCAGATGATGGTAATGAACATTGTGTCAAGGAAGGTAGGTAGATAGGATCTAAACAAGAATCCTAGGCAAATTCATTAATTTATTAGCTCTTCTTACAAAGCTTATCTTCTATCAAAAACTTTAGTTTCTTCGATAGGGAGATTTTGTTATTTTATGCGTGTCTACTAAGAAATGTTTAAGTGTAGACCCTTGACATGAGATGCATATAAATTCAAGGTGCAGATTTATCATTTTCGCCTTCCACTTTATCATATCATGAAGGCTAGTATCAAATTATGACACATGTCAATCTGATTATATGATATTTGGTTCATGATCAGTTTTTGCAAGTGCATAAAGATGTATTCTCAGTCTTTTGCAGCCTTGGGGATAAAACTTGTTTTGCTGCAATCAATTTTGACTCATACAATCTAGTTGCTTTTTGTTATGGAATTAATATTTATTAGTGATTCCTAAAGTACATGTGTGTATGCTGTAGTTACTAGCTCAAAAATTTGATTTGTTTAGGAGACCAAAAACTTTGAAAATAAAAAAATTAGAAAAATCAATCAAATATTTTTAGGAATTGAAAAATTTGGACTGGACTAGACAAATCCATCTAATCCAAAAAATCTGTATCTGGTGGATTTGATTCAGATCCAATTGGTTTTGGTAACTATAGTGCATCTAAAACTTGTAAATTAAATTTACACAATCATGTAACTATCATGGAACAAAGAATAGTCACTAAGCCAAGCTAGGAAAACAATTCTATGCTAGAGCGGATAATCTTTTGAAGTGGAGAGATCCTCATCCATATCATCATCATACAACAATTGTTGAAGGAATTGCTCACTCTCAAGTTTTGCATCATCAATTGGTAGTGGGTTTGGATCATTATCAATTGTCAATTCTAAAAGTCTAATTGCAAGATTCTCTACCTCTAATCTAGTGTCCTCAAGATCCACATTGATTCGAAATTGGTTTTGTCAAGTTGGGTAAGTTAGCTAACTTGGTCACTTAAATATTCTCATTAAAGCTAATCCCTGTGCTAATCATCTTTGAAGGCTAATTCTTTCAAATTTACATTGAAATTGAGTTTCAAACTTGACTAAGAAAAGAGGCAGTAGTGATGAGTACAACCAAGGTTGAAAACATTTCACTAGTTTGATTGTAGTCAAACTTGTCCTTGTTAGAACTAGGCATGTGAAATGAGTTTGATTATGGCCTAACATGTCACATCGCATGACACAAGCAATTACAAGACTTAGACTCAACTTAGACTTGGCAAATTGATTTTTGAATTGGTGCTCGAACTTGGTGCTTAGACTCAACAAATTGAAAAAACCATGAAATATAGAGATTGTTAAGGATTTGAAACTTGTATTGTGCACCCTTCAATAAATAAGCTTTAAAGACACAATAAATTAATCAAATAGAAGCTACTTTATGTCACATACACAAGTATATCGATCACATAAAGTATAAAAGTGGATTTTAACTAAAGGAAACAACATTTTTAGATATATATCATAAATACTGTCAAGTGTATACACAACTAATGGATTATGAAAACCATGGCATTAAAACAAATATAAAAAAAACTAAAGCTAGAAGTCTATGGCTTAGAGGGACCCACATCACTCATCCCCACATCCATGGCTATACAACAAGTGTCCTCCATTGACATTTGATGTAGGTCCTTAATGATGATGTGGCTACGATATCTACTTGTGTAGTGAAGCCAATGTCCAAGAGGTTTGCTTGTGCTCTATCCTCCTCTGTCATGGCTACTACCTCTGCCATGGCTATTATCTCTACCTCTAGATCCACTTAATCAACCCATGCAAGGTCCTTGTTGAAGATGAGATCCTCAATGTTGGTGATCCAATTTGATTGTGGATCAACCTCCTCTGGAGTGATGGTAGATTAGTTTGTGCCCAAGATTTGTTTGTGATGAAGGGGAAAGTTGCAATGAACATAAACAACTTTTGCACCAACAACTTGCTGCACTTCTTGGAGTGTATGTGTTCAAACATACTCCAATTGTGCTTGCATCTTGAAGCGTTGCATAGTTGGCTCAAGACATGAATTGCAATGCTTGGATTTGGCACCTTAGCAGCAAACCTTTCTCACCATGCATCTAAAATGAGAAAAAAAACTCGATCTCATTGTTCAAATTTGAGTTTCAACATTAATGTTAAAAAAAGGAATTTTAATTTTTAAACTTAAATTACCTCCTTTGGAGTGATGGTAGATTAGTTTGTGCCCAAGATTTGTTTGTGATGAATGGGAAAGTTGCAATGAACATAAACAACTTTTGCACCAACAACTTGCTGCACTTCTTGGAGTGTATGTGTTCAAACATACTCCAATTGTGCTTGCATCTTGAGGCATTGCATAGTTGGCTCAAGACATGAATTGCAATCCTTGGATTTGGCACCTTAGCAGCAAACCTTTCTCACCATGCGTCTAAAATGAGAAAAAAAACTCGATCTCATTGTTCAAATTTGAGTTTGAACATTAATGTTAAAAAAAGGAATTTTAATTTTTAAACTTAAATTACACCCCTAGTAGACTTGGCTGCAATGTTGTTTGAGTTACCTTACATATGTCTCATGCAAAGAGTTCCCCTTGTGCAAGTAATCTCAATGCCAAAGATTATCTTCTCTACAGGTTTAGGATTAGGTGTCATCTGCTCTATGACCATGTAGAGCCCATTTAAAACCTTCTCATTGGCCTTGAAATATGGGGTTAATTCTCTCCAATACTCTTTTTCCTCTCCTCATGCTTGCAAATGAAATGAGTGTGCTTTTAGAGTGTTGAAGTTTATTTGAAGAGCTTAGTTTTTAAGTTTTTTATTTCTTTTTCTTTTTTCTTTATTTCTTACTATTGTCGGCCAGGTCTATTCGTTGGGACTCACTAGGTATCTGGGTCACAGGCTCCTAGCCCTTGTTTGATCTCCTTGCCTCGGGACTTGTCAAGTCTTGGCGACTCTCAACAAGTCTTTTAACATTGGTTTGTCGGTTTGGAATGTGTCAAAAGGTTCCTTTTCAAATGCAAGGACTCATGGGCCTCTTTGACTCTTTTTGTAACTCATTCTTGTTAAAAAATCCTCAAGGAGAGGTCACTGTAACTAGTTTCTTGTGTTCCATAACAGCTTGGTTTTAGAAGTTTATGTTGCTTCAGCTTATGATTCTTAGGGAGTTGTAACAACAATTTTGGAAAGTGTGAGAGCATTGGATAACTTGTATGGTGTTGGGACATTGCTGGTTTGTGCAAGAAAGGTCCTTAACAAGTTGTATGGTGTTGGGACATTGTAACAGCTCATGAGATAGTGTCTTCTTAGAACGTTTCATAACAAGTTGGTTGTAGAGGGTTATGTTGCTTCAGCTTATGATCCTTACGGAGTTGGAGCAAAGATTTTGGGAAGTATAAGAGCATTGTTTAACTTGTATGGTGTTGGGATGTTGTTGGTTTGTGCAAGAAAAGTCCTTAGATGCCTTTTGGGGACAAAAAACCATTGTAACAGCTCATGAGATAGTGGCTTGAGGAGGAACAACACTTAGTGGAATTTTTCCTCACTTTGGGTTTCTCCAAGTCGTATTGCTTTCATATTTCATGTTAGTTTGTTGTTTCTAGCTCTTTCCTTGAGATTATATTCTTGTTTTGCATTGTTCGTTGTTGTTGATAGCTCTAGAGTTGCACATTTAAGGACTGTTTTCTGTATTTCCACACATGGAACAAAATTCATGCAATCAATTTACATAGATGTGTTTTGATTAATATTGGTGGACTCTTCAGCTAATAATGGATCAGGTTGGTCAGAGCAAGATATAGAATCCAGAGATATAAGAAAAGTGAGATATTTTTCAAGTTGGAAGATGTGGCAAGCATTTCAATTTCCATGGGGAAGCTAGTTTGACATGCTTCATCTATATCTTTGGGCGTTTAGAGCATAATAGGCCTCCTTAGATGGTTATGAAGACCACCTATGTACTTCATTCATTAGGATATCTTCTTGCATATCCTTGTCCATTTGGATAGTTGTTCCATGAAATTCACTAATTTACTATTGCACAATATTTTTTTTGTTGCTTATAAAATCGTCACTCAATAGACTCTCTTTTTGATGACAAATTGAATAGAATTGCTTTTTAGTTAACCTCTTAAATTTATCTAAAAAACAAATAGGTGTTAACTTTCTTAAAGCCAAATAATAAGAATGATTGTCAAACCAATTAAGAGCATACTTTGCTAATATTTATTTATCTATCAAAGTGGTCCTCATGGAGGAAATTTGATTATTGCTTGAGGATACCAAATCTAAGGAGTGGCTGGTGGTTTCTCATGAGAAATTGTAGTTCTATGGTGAACAAATCTTTTGACAACTCTTTTCAAGTTGAGAGACAATATGAAGGACAGAGATGTAGAGAAGCTTGAAGAGAGGTAGATGCAAAGAAGCTGGCTCAACTTGAGGTATATTTCAATATGGATCATTTTGGTGAAGAACAATAAATTTCCATATTAATTATTACTTGAGGATTCCAAATCTAAAAACAAATAGGTGTTAACTTTATTAAAGCCACATAATAAGAATAACTTTCAAACCAAGTAAGAGCATACTTTGCTAATATTTATTTATCTATCATGGTGGTCCTCATGGAGAAAATATGATTATTGCTTGAGCATTCCAAATCTAATGAGAAATTGTAGTTCCATGGTGAACAAATATTTTGACAACTCTTTTCAAGTTGAGAGACAATAGGAAGGAGAGAGCCGTAGAGAAGCCTGAAGAGAGGTAGATGTAAAGAAGCTGGCTCAACTTGAGGTATATTTCAATATGAAGAGAAATTGTAGTTCCTTGGTGAACAAACTTCTTGACAACTCTTTTCAAGTTGAGAGACAATATGAAGGAGAGAGTTGTAGAGAAGCTTGACGAGAGGTAAATGTAAAGAAGCTGGCTCAACTTGAGGTATATTTCAATATGAATCATTTTGGTGAAGAGCAACAAATTTCAATATGAATTATTGCTTGAGTATTTCAAATGTAAAAACAAATAGGTGTTAACTTTCTTAAATGCAAATAATAAGAATAACTTTTAAACCAAGTAAGAGTATACTTTGCAAATATTTATTTATCCATCATGGTGGTCCTCATGGAGAAAATATGATAATTGCTTGAGGATTCCAAATCTAAGGAGCAGCTTGTTTCTCATGAGAAATTATAGTTCCATGCTGAACAAATCTTTTGACAACTCTTTTCAAGTTGAGAGACAATATGAAGGAGAGAGATGTAGAAAAGCTTGAAGAGAAATTGGCTCAACTTGAAAAGAGAGTATGCTTTTACTTGGTTTGGAAAATATTTCTTAGTCTTTTGCTTTAAAAAAGTTAACACCTATTTGTTTTTGGGATGGATCTAAGAGGTTAATAAAAAAACAATTCTATTCCATTTGTCATCAAGAAAAGAGTCTATTGAGGTACAATTTTACAAGCTACCAAAAAGATAGTGTGCAATAGTACACTAGTGAATTTAGTAGAAGGGCTATCCAAATGGACAAGGATATGTATGAAGTTCGCAACTGTCTAAGGAGACTTATATTGCTCTCAAAGCGTAAAGATATTGAAATGCACAAAGAAAAAAGTCCATCCCCTTCTTCAAAGACACAAGGATAACAAGGTGATTCAAAGGCCAAATTCAATCAACAATGTACACATTGTGATGTAAAAGGTCATAGTAATGAATGTTGGAAGCTACACTCAGAGTTGCACCCATGAAAGAACAAGAATAATAAATGGAACAAACAAAAGAAAGTCATGATTTTTTTGAAGGCCATGAAATGGAATGTAGTTCTGAAATAGATGGGAGACTTATTTGCACATCTCTTAACAAAAAGGTTTGCTTGAATGGCAATGAACAAATATGAGTGCACTGAATTTTTTCACATAGAAATTCAAATCAAGAAGACAAATGTAGATTCTTTCTTTGATATTTGTTTTTAGGCTAAGTTGGTTCCTAAAGAATTTGAGGAGAAACTCGGATTGGATACATATCAACATCCTAATCCACAAGAGTTGGGCTAGATAAGGAAAGGATCAGAATTGTTTATCACCAAACAATTCAAGCTGAAATTTGATGTTAATCTATTATAGAAGGAAAAACGAATTTAGGCTCACGAAAGATAGTAAGAGCTTCATCATCCATGGTTATTAATGTAGTGTAAGGATCTCCTTGGCTAGTGGCAAGTTTCTTATGAACAAACCAAGGGCACAAAATATTGATTTTCCTTCTAGTTTAGCTGCTAATCATAATTAAAAAACAAGTGGAAGGGCTGTAGCAATAGTTTTAGGTTGATTTGAAGAGGCTAGACCATTAAGATCAAGTAGGGTGAGAATTATTTCTCATCTATTGAGTTCCCAAAGAGTATCAAAAACCTTCTAATTGGGAATCTGTGATTCAAACCAAGTACACAAAATGTTGAATTGTCTTCTAGTTTACTTGCTAATCATAATTAAAGCAAGTGGACTCGTTGTGGCAACAGTTTTAGGTTGGGATGAAGAGGCTAGACCAAGTGGTATCCAAGAGCCAAGGTCAAAATCATTTCATTTAGTGAGATCCCAATATTTTGAGTATCAAAAGCCTTTTAATTAGAAGGGTGTGATTCAAAATTGAATTAGTCAAGTTGGCTAAGTTAGCTAGTTTGGTCACTTAAATGTTTTCATTAAAGATAATCCCTGTGATAAACAACTTTGAAGGTTTATTTATGCAAATTGAACACCTAAATTGAGTTTCAAATATTGGTAGCCAAAGGGAAACTAAGGAAGATGAACTTAGGAACATAACTACTTAGAGTGATTAGACCTAACGGAGAAAAATAGTAGTGATGCATTTGACTAGGGTTGAACTTGTCCCTATTAGAACTAGATAGGTAAAATGTGTTTTACTAGAATTGAACACATTGCAAAAGATGACAAAGATAGGATCTAGGCTTTGGAATGTGTTAAAAGGTCCATTGTCAATTACAAGAATGCTTGGGCTTCCATTTGACTCTTCTTGTAACTCATTATTGTTAAAAAATGCCCTCCAAGATAGGTCATTGTAACTAAATTCCTTAGTGTTTATGTTGAAGGAGTTGTAGCTGAGATTTTTTAAGTGTGAGAGCATTGGGTAGCTAGCCTTGAAGGTTTAATTGCCTAATTAGAGACAAAAGACCATTATAACAACTCATGACATAGTGGTTTGAGGAGAAACAACACCTCACTTTTTAGGAGTATTTCCCCATTTTGGGTTTCTCAGACTTGGTGTCCTTCACGAGATTTACTTGATTCTTTACATCATTCTTTGCTCTTTAACAACTCTAGTCATTTGAGGAGGAACAACACCTCACTTTTTTGGAGTATTTCCCCATTTTAGGTTTCTCATACATGTTGGCTTTCATGTTATTTTGTTGTTTATATGCTTCTTCCTTGAGATTACATGCTTCTTTATATTGTTCTTTGTTCTTAACAACTCTAGTGGCTTGAGGAGGAACAATACCTCAATTTTTTGGAGTCTTTCCCCATTTTAGGTTTCTAATGCCTATAGTTGTTCATGTTGGTTTATTTTTTTTCTATGCTCATTCCTTGAGATTACATGCTTCTTTACATTATTTTTTGATCTTAACAACTCTATAGTGCACATTTAAGGACTATTTTTCCTTATTTCCACACATGGAGTAACAACTTATGCAATCAATTTACATTGAGGAAGTATAGCAAGTAGAATTTCCACACTAATTATGGATCACAGATCCCATTCCTTAGAAAGCCTCCCATTTGTAGTCATGATCTTGATGGAACATCAATGGAAGACAACTACTTGTAAAAATTGTTGGCACAATTTAACACCTTTTAGACTATTGAGAAAAGAGGATGTAATAATTAGACAATGTGCAGGTCATGTTTATTTTTAGATATACGAGTTGGAATTACATGTAGGGTTCATAATACCCCAAGCACAAACTATACTCATTGTCTTTCACTTTCATTCTTTGTTCTCAACAAATGGCATTAAATCAAGCAGCAAAATTTGCCAAAATGAGATCTTCCCACTTGTTAGGCTCCACAAGGCCATTGGAGTTTCTTAATGAATATCAACAAATTAAACAACACATTTCTTAGATTTGAAAACCTTTATCTTTCTCAATGCCCTATTAATTTGTCACTACATTAAAAGTAATTTCTTATATGTATTAGATCAAGATCAGGTAGATCTAACATCATTTTAAAACTAATAACAATCAATCTTGAAAGTGGAAAGAAAGCTTCAAATATTCTTCTAATCACATTAAAGCTCTAGAGAACATATACATGATGTCATTCATTAAACACAATCCTCATAAACAAAAAAGAAATTAGATTTGGTCAAAATCGTTGATACAGTTCACTTAGACTAGTGTGGGTTGAACATTGACATATTACAATAGAAAGACGTATTAGAGTTACAATAAAACAACATTGATACACAAATACTATAAAGAATGGACATCATATCAATGGAAGAATACGGCTGTGAATGACACTTTCATTTTTATTAGATATGGCCAAAGCGTAGATACAATTTGCTTAGACTAGTGCCTTTATTATTGGGTTAACATTGACTAATTATAATGGAACTATTAGAGCTCCAATAAAACAACATTGATACACAAATACTATAAAGCATAGTTTGCAGACTCGGACTCGCCGCGGACTCGGCAGCCCAAAATATGACTCGGGGACTCGGGGACTCGGCACGGACTCGGGAAAAAAAAAAACCGTAGTTTTACGAAAAAACAAGAACAAATTAATGCATTTAGAGAACATAAGAGCCTAATTTGATTATCAAACACTCATAATTCAAAGATTACACATGTCATATGATCATCAAACACTCAATAATTGAAATTTAATCATTCATAATTTCATAGTCATCAAATACTCATAGTTTCAATGTATAACAACATCATAAGTTTATAAATGTTTACATATAATCATGTTAAAAAGAAGAAAACATTAATAACCACATGTAGTCTACATCTTCCTCTTTCCCCTCCCAATGGTAGCCAATTTTGAAGGCCTAGAACTAGAAGGTGCCCGTGCTATAGTATCCAAATGAGGACTAGGAGATCGAGAAGGGGAAACATGATATTCAAATGTGTCTTCGTCATCCTCCATGGCATCCAATCTTGCTGCTTCTTCTTCTTCTGCTGCTGCTCTCTCTAATTCAGCAAGATCCTCATCAGTAAGTAAGACATCAGCCTCATCATTTTGTTCATTAATAGTCCATTCACCATATGGATCAATGTCATCCAAGTCGATGGACTCGTGTGAAACACCCTCCACCTTTCTAGTTCGAAGGCGAAGGTTGTACCGAACAAAAACTAAATCATTTAAGCGCTGCTGAGTCAACTTGTTTCTCTTCTTTGTGTGAATGTTCTCAAATAGACTCCAATTGCGTTCACACCCAGAAGCACTGCATGGCTGCGACAAGACACGTATGGCTAGCTTTTGAAGATTTGGTGTGCTAGCACCATAGTTTTCCCACCATAGATCTACAAAAACATGTTTAAAAAATATAAATATTAAGAAATAAGAATAAAGTAAAAAATCTATATGTAAGAATCAAGTTTCTAATTTCATTTTTTACCTGGTTGTTGTTTTCCTCTTCTTTCAATTGCTTGTTGGGAGGAAAAGAGTCTCCCCTCTGCACCCTTGTAAACCTTGAATAGATAAAAGAAAAAGTAAATCAAATATAGAAAATTCATAGATAGTCAAGGCTCAACATTGCAATTTCATAAATAAGATATAACAAATCTCACCTCCAACTCATCAAGCACCTTATCTCTCAGCTCATGATCAGGCACCATCCTATCAATGCATGTGACAAGACCATCCATGACCTCCTCATCCGCCTTAAATGTTTCCGAGAAGTAGAACTTCGGATTCAAGAAGTAGGCAAAGGCATGAATCGGCTGGTGGAGTTGGTGTGTCCATCTTCGATCAATGATGCGCCATATGATTTCATATTTCCTTTTGTTGCCACCATAGTAATGTGATATGGCCTCTTTGGCCCTATCCATGGCCTCATAGATGAAACCCATTGGCATGCCATCTCCATCCACCATACGAAGAACCCTCACCAAAGGTTCTGTCACCTAAAAAAATGAAAACAAATGTTAAATTATAACAAAATTAACCCCTCAAAAAATAAAAACAGCAAATAGATTATCATGTATAATTTTTTTTTGTGTGATTGCTACTTACCCCCATCAACTCCTCTCCATTTTTGATGAATGTCTCATCAAAAACTATGGCAACAATCCTCTCCCCTTCAGGTTTCTTGTAAAATGAGGACTCCTTCCAAGCATCGGACACGAACATTTGCTTGAGATGACCAATGGCACCAAGAATGCTTTGCAATGTGAGGAAGTGGCTAGCGAATCGTGTCACTCCAGGTCGCACAAGGTCCTTGCCATTTGTGAATTTCCTCATCAAAGAAAGCACCCAAGTATGGTTGTAGATAAATTTTGTAACATTTTTTGCATCTTCAACCACTCTTTTGACCCATGAAATCTTCCCAATGTCCTCTAGCAATAGGTCCAAGCAATGTGCAGCACATGGAGACCATACAATTGTGGGATACCTCTCCATAAGTAGTCTACCTGCAGCTACATAAGCAGCTGCGTTGTCCGTGATGATTTGGACAACATTATCAACTCCAACCTCTTGGACCACCTCATCTAATAGATTGCATAAAGTCTCAGCATTTTTGATTTCATGGGAGGCATCCATTGATTTTAGGAACACCAATCCACCATTAGAGGACACTAAAAAGTTAAGAAGAGTTCTATTTCGTCCATCTGTCCACCCATCAGATAAAATGCTGCAACCTTTTCTTCTCCAAAATTTCTTTTGCTCATCAACCACAAGCCGTGTATTCTTTACGGCTTCCTCTAGCAATGGCCCACTCAAATCTCTAGATGATGGGGTCTTAAACCCCTTTCCTGCAACTGTAAGGGCGTTCACCAAACCTTCCCAATATGGGCTATTTGCAACATTGAAAGGTAGATTATTGTAGTACCAAAAGTTTGCAGCAGCCATCCTAGCTTCATGATGCTTTTCCTTATTCCAACCGGTACCTTCAAGTGAAGGTTGTGCTCCTGGAACATTACGTGGAATAAAATAATTTGGTCCTGATGAAGGACCCTGGTCAGCACTAGCAGTAGAAAAGGAACCATTAGGACTCTCACCAAAAGATGAATGTGGAGCACGAAAGCTTGGACTTGCAACACCACGGGATTGGGATCCACTCATCGCAGCTGCTAGGGCATCCTTTGTTTTTTGTCTTTCATCTTTTTTTATCTCATAGTCAGCAAGAAGGGCCTTCATCTCTCTAATAATCTCAAGAGTAGCTTTCTTGCATCCCTCTACATTTTGCCTAGGTATTCTAGCAAGGTGGTATTTTAATCTGTTTATTCCTCCTGTCATCCATTTATCACATTCAGTACATGTCACGTCACCTTTTTTATCTCCTGGAATTCCATACTTCCATGCAGGGTCTCTTTTATTTCCCCTTGGATTTGAAGATGACATTGCTGGAAGTTCAACATGGAAAACAAAAAAAAAATCAGTTAGGGTTTGCTAAAAAATCAGCAAATGAATATGATTCAAAGTTTCAAACAATTGCAAAAAAAAAAGAATGCAAAACCAAGCTAGAAATTGTAGGAATTAGGGTATTAAAGAAAATAGAAAAAAATTTGGCAGCATTTCCCCTTATTTCTCTTGAATTTTTTGATTTTGAATGAAAGAAAATTAAAAAAAAGAAGTGTTAGATCACTTACCTGACTCTATTTTAATCCTTTTAGCTCATTCTCTTGGCTTCAATCAGCTCCAAATCAATTTGCAGACCTGTATTGGCAACCTAGACTGTGAAAATGAAACAAAAAATTAAAAAAAAGAAGGCGTTTTTATGTTTTATGCTGTCCCAGCCGCGTAGGAAAGTCCTGGCTCGGGACTCGGGAGTCCGAGCTCAGGACTCGGACGAGTCTTGAGCTCGGACTCGGGAGTCCCGAGCCAGGACTCTCCTGGACTCGACTCCCGAGTCCGTGGCGAGTCGACTCGGGAGGCTCAAGGACTCGCGAGTCCGTGGCGAGTCCGCAGAGTCCTAAAGAGTCTGCAATCTATGCTATAAAGAATGAACATCATATGAATGGAAGAATATAAAGATGGCTATGAATGGGACTTTCATTTTTATTAGATACAGTCAAAATCGTAGGGTTCCAATAAAATAGTGCCTTTATTATTAGGTTGAATATTGACTAATTGCAATATAATTATTAGAGTTCCAATAAAACAACATCGACACGCAAATACTATAAAGATTGGAAGATCACAAAGATGGCTATGAATGGCACTTTCATTTTTACCAGATATGGTCAAAATCGTAGATGCAATTTGCTTAGACTAGTGCCTTTATTATTGGGTTGAACATTATAATAGAACTATTAGAGTTCCGATAAAACAACATTGATACACAAATACTATAAAGAATGGACATCATATGAATGGAAGAATACAAAGATGGCTATGAATGGCACTTTCATTTTCATATAAAATAATCACAAGTTACAAATAAATGTTTCTCATCTAACAAATGATCATTTAGACCTATACTACTAGTGAAAATCTAGACTATTGTATAAGATCGTTACAAAGACTTCAAATTTTTTCTTGAGATAGATCCAAACAACATATCCCAACCAAAATGCTCAAGGATCTTTCCTATATGAATAACTAATTGACCTAGAACAAGAACTCTTTCAATCTTTCTTCTGTATGGGGTGCCTTTATTCGTTGGGTTGAACAATTTGTCCATGACTAATTAAAATAGGAGTATGAGAGTTTCCATAAAACAACATTAATACATGAAGACTATAAAGAATGGAACTCGTATGTGTAAATGTAATCAAATCTGTATCAGAATGGGATCCTAAAACTAAGAATAAACTAAGGTAAGAGATTCTAAGTGATAAATTCTAAGACAAATACGATTTTTTTTGAATACTTCTCTTAATGCAGAATGTATTGAATGCAGAACATTAATAAATTTCGATGATCTGCATATTAAGAATGAACTCATCTTTTGTAGTAGGGAGACCCGCCTCCAAGGGACACGTCTCTTGAGAGGACGTGTCTCCACACTTGGAGACACGTCCGCTCAAGGGACGTGTTCCTTTGAGCGCGCAGGTTCCATATCCAAGGAACACGCCTCTTGAGAGGACGTGTCTCCACACTTGGAGACACGTCCGCTCAAGGGACGTGTTCCTTTGAGCGCGCGGGTTCCTGTAGCTGATAACCATTCAAGTTTAAACATATTTAACAAATACGTGCCTTCACACATGGCGTCTATGAATTCAGAGCTTTATTCAAAGCGTATTTTGATCATCATCTATTTGAATTCGATTTTATACATGCTTTATAAAATCGATTACTTATTTCCAGAAATATTAAAGAGCAATAGATCTAATATAAACAATGATGATGCTTATAGCAATCATTGTTTATATCAGACCTAAGCTATCATTCATCAACACTCCCTCTTAGCTTAGGGAAGATATTTCAAATCAAATAAGTGAAGATATCACCTTTACACGTGATATCGAAGATATGTTTTCTCAAAGTTGTCAAGTCACATGACATTCTTCATAACACATCTTCATTATGGTATGTGCACTAACATCAAGTCACATGATGTCTACCATAATTCATGGCATATCCACGGATATAAATATCCACCATGATTATCTCTTAAGGATCACAATGATCTACAAATGATATCAAGTCCCATGATATCAACCAAAGTGTCCAAGAGATACTATCATGACATATCCATAGATATCAAGTCACATGATATCTATCATGATAGTTTATCATTGTAGAGTCGTCACTTTACAATGTCAAATACAAGTGTTCATTATTAGAAAGATCGTCACCTTTCAATAATGTACACAGGGGGAGTAGGCCCATAAAGTCATGGAGTCACACACATGACAAAAGAGTTTACACATTTAAACATCTTTATATATTAGTACAATTTGATAAACAATTTGAATTTCAAACATAAATAACAAATTACATTTCAACCATACCAAGTTTCTTCCTGAAGTGCTCTACCTTGATTCGGGAGAGAGGCTTGGTGAGAATGTCTATAGTTTGATCATTTGTACTAATATACTCCAACTGAATTACTTTCCTTTCCACCATATCTCTTACATAATGATAGGGGATCTCAATGTGCTTAGATCTATCATGAAAGACAGGATTTACAGAGAGTTTGATACAACTTTGATTATCACAATGAATAATTGTAGGATTCAAGGGCTCACCAAAGAGTCCCACAAGCAATTCGAAGCCAAACTGCTTCTCTTGCTCCCATTGAGGCTGCAATGTATTATGTTGAGCTTGTGCAACGAAGATTGTTTTCTGCAAATCCAGGATCATAGCCAATCCTAAACTGAAGCAACATCTTGATGTGCTTTTTCGATTGGTTACACTTCCAGCCCAATCTGAATCAGAGTACCCATGTAGATCTAGTTCATCATTCTTGTAAAGAAGACCATATCCAATAGTGCCTTGAAGATATCTCAAAATATGTTTCACAGCCATTAAGTGAATTTCCTTTGGCTCACACATGAATGGCTGAGAACATTCACGATAGCAAATATCAGTCGGTGTTAACAAACATCAAGGATCAATCATGTCAAAGGGTTGGATGCACCTTGGATTCTGCTTCTTTCAATTTGTGAAGGTTGGTTTCCATAGGTGTAGACATGGTCTACAGTCCAACATTCCAAATCTTTTCAGAATATCAATAGTATACTTCCCTTGGTTTAGTATAATGCCCTCTGATTTCTGCCATACTTCTAAACCTAGGAAGTAGTGTAGAATGCCCAAGTCTTTCATGTCAAATTCAGAAATTAGATCCTGCTTCCCTTGAGCAATGAGGTGATCTTCTCCTGTTATCAGCAGGTCATCAACATATAAAATAATTATTAGCATATCACCTTTGATTACCTTGAAGTAGAGATTGGAGTCGGCCTCATTCTTGGAAAATCCTAATCCCAAGAGATAGCTGTCAATTCTTTCATACCAGACCCTGGGAGCCTGTTTAAGTCCATAAAGAGCTTTCTTCAGTCTGCATACATGTGAGTCAGGTTTATGTATCACAAAACCTTTAGTTTGTTCGGATAGACTTCCTCTTCAATGGTTCCATTCAGGAAGGAAGTTTTTCACATCCATTTGATGGATCTTCCAGGCCTTTAGTGTTGCAATGGCTAACACTGCTCTCAGATGTGTAGCGGACAACAGGTGCAAATGTTTCTTTGTAATCAATGCCTTCCTTTTGAGAAAAACCTCTTGCCCACAAAACGTGCTTTATGTTTTTCTATATTGCCATCAGCAGCATGCTTGATTTTGAAGAGCCATTTGGAAGAGACAATAGATTTCCCTTTTGGTCTAGGCACTACATCCCATACATCATTCTTTAGAATGGACTGATATTCCTCCGTCATTGCATCTTTCCATGCTTGATGTCTGAAGGCTTCTGAAACACTGACAGGTTCGGAGTTTATGATGTCGTTCATAAGAGCAACATAGCTAGAGAAGCGTTTGGGTCTTTTGCTCTCCCTGAACGTTCCTTTGGGTGCTGCATGATTCTCTGCTTCTTTGATCATCTTCTTGGCCCAAAGTGGTCTCTTTCTGCCGTTGACATCTGTATTCTCATTTGAAGTAGAAGGAAGTTCATGTGACATTTCCTCAGGATGCTCCCTCTGAATCTCAGGAGCAGTTCCATTTCAGGTACTCTAGGGGAATAGGTTTCAGTCTCACTAGAACTTCTTGCCCTCTTGAATGCAATGTCTTCTTCAAAGATGACATCTCGCTCAATTCAATTTGATTTCTGCCGGGTATGAATATCCTGTAGGCTTTGGAGGTTTCACTATATCCCATAAATATCCCTTTCTTTCCGGAAGGTTCAAGTTTGAATCTCTTCTCCTTGGGCACATGAATATAGACGGGACAACCAAAAATCCTAAAGTGACTAATGTCAGGTTTTATGCCAGTGAAGGCTTCTTCAGGAGTTTTGTTGTCAAGATGAGAATGAGGACATCTATTTTGGATGTAGACAGCAGTCCTAGAGGCTTCAGCCCAGAAAGAGGTTTCAATGTTTTGGTCAAGCAACATTGCTTTGGCAGCTTCTACAATGGTTCTATTTTTTCTTTCAGCAACCCCATTTTGTTGAGGGTTGTAAGCCACTGTGAACTCCCTCTTAATTCCAACACTCATGCAGAATTCCTTAAAAATTTCAGAGGTGTATTCTTTCCCATTGTCTGTCCTTAAGGTTTTTATTTTCTTCCCGGAGAAGTTTTCTAAGTGCTTTGAACTCTTTGAACCTTTTGAGGATTTCTATTGACTCTTTACACTTAAGGAAATAGATCCAGGTTTTCCTAGAGAAGTCATCTATAAATATGGCATAGTAAAGAAATCCTGCTTTAGAAGGTACAGACATGGGTCCACATAAGTCGGAGTGAACCAGATCTAATCCATTTAGGGTTTTGCTCAAACTAGTGGGAAAGGATCCCTTTGTATTTTTTCCTAAAGCACAACCTTTACAATTTCCTTCATGAGATGATTTTAACTTAGGTAACCCTGTTACAAGTTTTTCCATAGAAGGTAGGGCACGGAAATGAAGGTGTCCTAATCTTCTATGCCAGATCTCATTTGAATCAAAGGTGTCAAGGGTAAGGGCTTGTTTGACTTCAGTGCATAGTTTGTAAAGGTACCCTTGTCTCACACCTATGATTTGGGCTTTCTTGATTGTTGAGTTCTTAGGCCATGCTAGAACTTTCCCATCCATGAAGGTAACTCTATAACCATTGTCTTCAAGTGCAGAGATGGATATGAGATTCCTCTTTATACCAGGTACAAATAAGACTCCAGTGAGTTGAAGGGAGAGACCAGATTTCAATGTGATGGAACAAGTTCCAACCCCTTTTACTTGATGTGTAGAGTCATCCCCAATTGTTACATCTTCATCAGACTCTTCAGTCATAGTGTCTAAGTTTTCTCTAAACCCTGTGATGTGCCTCGAAGAACCACTATCAATTACCCAGTTGTTGAAATTGTTAGATACTTGACTAGATAATGCTGAATAGAACACAAAGTTCTCAGATTCATGATCTGAATTTGTCTTTCCTACTTTGGCAAAGGATGCTTGTTGCTTTGATCTGTCAGGGCATTTCATTGCATAGTGGCCATATTGATCACACCTAAAGCATTGCACTTGAGAAATGTCTTTCTTCTTAGAAGATCCCTTTCCATTGGAATTTCTCTTTCTTTTAAAAGATCCTTTCTTGTAGGAGTTTTTCTTATTCCTTTTATTAGACGATGTGTTGAGTGCATGAATATCTTCATCTACGTTTTTCTGTTTGTTTTCTTTTGAGGAGAGTCTTGTTTCTTCTTGAAGGCAGTCAGTTCTTAGTCTGTCAAACTTAGGGAGTTTGGATCTTGCACTTATTCCTTGAACAAATGACTCCCATGAGTTTGGTAGGCCTCCTAGTGCAATTAGAGTTAATTCTTTGCTATCAATCTGATATCCAATTGTGGATAATTGATCTCTCAGTTCAATAATCCTCATGAAGTATGCATTAATGGACTCTCCTTTGTTTATTTGAGCATTGTTGATTTGCCTTTTTAAAGCAAGAGTCTTGCAGGTGTTGTTGATCTTATAAGTTTTCTCAAGAGATTTGAACATATGGTATGCAGTTTCATGTTTTGCTAGGATGGGCACTATATGATCCCTAACTGCATCTACTAGGATTTTCATGGCCTTTTCATTGTTTTCTGTCCATTGAGTTTTCTCAGATTCAGACTTTGGTTCCTTCAAGTTTTCTTTCACAAGTGAATCTAGCTTATTCTCTCTAAGGATCATCATGATTCTAAATTTCCATGATGTGAAATTGTCCGTTCCTGCAAGGCGATCTTCAAATTTGATCACACTTGACATTATGAAGAATGTGATGTAAATTCGATTCTAGAAAATACGAATTTTCTTGAGCAGATTGATATTTAGATTTGATTAGGATTCACACAACGTGGCTCTGATACCATGTAAATGTAATCAAATCTGTATCAGAATGGGATCCTAAAACTAAGAATAAACTAAGGTATTCTAAGTGATAAATTCTAAGACAAATACGAATTTTTCTGAATACTTCTCTTAATGCAGAATGTACTGAATGCAGAACATTAATAAATTTCGATGATCTGCATATTAAGAATGTACTCATCTTTTGCAGTAGGGAGACCCGCCTCCAAGGGACACGTCTCTTGAGGGGACGTGTCTCCACACTTGGAGACACGTCCGTTCAAGGGACGTGTTCCTTTGAGCGCGCGGGTTCCATATCCAAGGGACACGCCTCTTGAGAGGTGGAGACACGTCCGCTCAAGGGACGTGTTCCTTTGAGTGCGCGGGTTCCTG
Source organism: Sequoia sempervirens (assembly GCA_007258455.2). Taxonomy (NCBI): domain Eukaryota; kingdom Viridiplantae; phylum Streptophyta; class Pinopsida; order Cupressales; family Cupressaceae; genus Sequoia; species Sequoia sempervirens. The sequence goes on from VDFB02258579.1 coordinate 82,827, forward strand.
TAGCTGATAACCATTCAAGTTTAAACAGATTTAACAAATACGTGCCTTCACACATGGCATCTATGAATTCAGAGCTTTATTCAAAGCGTATTTTGATCATCATCTATTTGAATTCGATTTTATACATGCTTTATAAAATCGATTACTTATTTCCAGAAATATTAAAGAGCAATAGATCTAATATAAACAATGATGATGCTTATAGCAATCATTGTTTATATCAGACCTAAGCTATCATTCATCAACAGTATGAATTGAAGAATACAAAGATTTCTATGAATAGCATCTTCATTTTGTGATGGTCAATTCAACTAAAACATTGCCAGTCGAAAGCTAGACCTTATTGTATAAGATTGTCACAAAAACTTTGTATAAGATAGTCGCAAAGACTTTATAATTTTTCTTAAGATAGATTTGAAGAACATGTCCCAGCCAAAATACTCAGACCTATCTTGTATGATTAACGAAGTAACCTAGAACGAGAATTTTTTCAAGCTTTTTCTTTGTAAGGCTCCACCATTGAGTAGCATCCTCTTCTTAAAGAACACAAACAATACTAGCCAAGCAAAAAGATGAGGTGAAATTCAAATAATGGAAATGAAATAATTTCCTTTTGTTGTAGTCCCTTGTTTGATCATTTTGATGCATTTTATGTAATGACCCTGCTCAAATCTGATTGAAAATTGTTGATTGAAGGCTCAAGGAATTTCATCAAACACTTTGCATACAAGGGTCATATGACTGATATAAGATTTCAGTTTGCTAAAATGGCACTTTCCTTCACTTAGCATCAATAAAGATACTTGCAAATGACTCTAAATTGTCTAAACAATGACCTAACATGAATGTGCAACTTATTTTGGCAATATTCAATGCATATATGTGACTGAAACTACTTGCAATATGCAGCGACAACAACTAGTAATTATGACAAACACTTTGGATGCAACCTACGAGGCATTTATGCACTTACAGCCAAGTGGCATTAATACAAACACTTGGTATGCAAAATTATAACATTATTTATGCCAAAAAGAGAACCTACAGCCAATTGACATTTTGTCAAACAATTGGCATGCATGCTATAAGCTGAGTTCAAATGATATAGAATTGCTCAATGACAACTACAAATGACCAGCAAATTATTATCTCTGATTACAACACAATGATCCAATACAATGCTCATCAATAAGCCAAGACTCTTGGCATTTGCATTGATTACAAAATATGATAATTGCTGGTAAGGAAATATGCACCTACAGCTGCAACTCTAAACTTTCCCATATTCAATAAAATTATGAACTACTAATAGTGGAACCTGATTGAATGTTGAAGCCCTTGATGAGAGATGAAGTAGCAATCAAATTCCAAGCAAATTGAACTCCTCTTAGGCCCAATCGATGCTTTCACCCAGCTGCCTCTGTTCTTGCCTGGCAATACTTTAGATAAATAAATGCAGCCTCTAAGCTCCTCAAATTTGTTATGAAAATGATTGCCAACACCAAAGGAAGCAATCCCTCAAGTACCCACAAAATTATATCTCCTTATTGAAGAGCAACGAATGAAAATGTAATTTCTCCCATGGCTGATCTGCAGACTGAAGCAAAATTACAGACCTCAAAATATCTCATAAACCTCTCCAAAAATGACCTCCAATGATTGCAATAAGTCCAATGAGAAAGATTGAAGTATCTTCCTCCACTATCCAACTAGGGTTGGTGTTGCACAACCGAAATTGGCACTTAACCAGCTAGGTTTGGTCTTTCACAAACGAAGACTGGAAAACAATAAGCTAAGCATTCAGCTTCAGCAGTGTAGTAGAAAAGTGTTTGCAACTCAAGATGTCCAAATGCATAGCCCAAGCCTCTTTTTATACTTTTTCAACCTCATCACCAAGAGACTTCTAGAAGATTCCAGAAATATTCCTTAAGTGACTTTATTACTTTATTATTTTATTATTAAGTCACTTAAGTCACTTTTTATTATTAAATTAATTAAATAATAAGTCATCCCTTTTGATATTTTATTTTATGGGAATAACTTAATAAATAATTAATTTAATAACATCTCTTGATTTAATTAAAGCATCAATTAAGCTATCCTCATAAATTATCAATAATTTGGACAACTTAATTAAATAATTTAATTAAATCACCATACCTCCAATTCAGGGACATGACATTTTACATGTGACATGTGTCCCATGTGTTGCCCTTCTCATGTTGGATGCATGTTTCATACTTTGCACGCTTTATACCCCTTTTAGATTGTACAACCAACAATGATTAGGGGTTTGCCTTCGCATGAAGGGGTTCTCGGGTGAGAAGCCTCAAAAAATTCTTTTGGGTCCTTTCTTGACCAATGATTTTATAGCCATTGTATTGTAATGTCACTTGGTAGTTTCTTGTATTGATGTGCCTATAAAACTTACACATGGATTAGGTTTACGTACTATTGTGAAATACCTCATTGGATTGTGAATGGTTGAGTTAATATAGTGAGTGCCATTTTGATCGGTTTTTCCCCAAAGAGTTTCCCAAATTAACATCTCTTGTGTGTATTGTGAGTATGCCATTATTTATTTCTATTACATTTTAATATCATGTTAGCTTTGCTTCTTGTATAGAGGTTTATGAGTGCTTTTCTCTTCATCTCAAAAATTGTCTATCTTTCACAAAAACCTGGTACAATCTAAAACACCAAATTGAAGTATCCCCCTCTCTTTTATCTCTAGGTGATAGTCACACTCCCTTCTCAAGTGCTTTTGTTTTATTTGATCAAGGGAGTATCCTAGGTACAATTTTTCTTGTTCCAAGGAGAACACATTACAAGATTCATCATGCAAAAGGCACGGGCCATTTATCACAAAATTAATGCATAATGACAATAGGCAGATTGGCCTCATTGAAGAGAGATATTATTCACTATCGTGGCCCAATAATCTTCTTTAATGGATCCATGAATCTTCACATATGCCTAACCTTTATTTTGATTCTTGCCTTTCCCCTTTAAAACATCATTAATTTCCTTAGAAGTGGGAAATGTTTCAGCATGAATGATTTTGTTGACTTGTCAATTTGGGATTTGATGGTATGTAGGATTTGGATGATCTATTTCCATTATTCCTTGTTGATGAGTGCATTGTTGCAAGAGGGTTAGATAAATCCCCTTTTGTTCATTTCAATGATGGTTTCATTAGCATTATTTAATTTTGTTTTAACACTCTAAAATCCCATTTCTATTCTCTTGATCTTACTACAAGTGGTCAAAACTCTCTTCATGATCTCCTTTACTTGTTGCCCAAACGACCAACAAGTAAAGGATTATTAGAAGCTTCTATCTCCATGTTTTCTTCCCATTCAATCTAGGGGTTCTTCACCATTGCAATATGGAAGCAAGAGGACCATGTATTTATTGTGTGCCCTCGGTATTTGGTATTAGCTATTGATTTAACAAATGTCACTCATTGTGTAGATTTCTAGCCTTAGGGTAATAGCGCTCCAAGGCCAAGGAATGTTGAAGTGTGCATCTCATTTCCTATGGTTATTCTTGTCCGTTCATCCCTTTGTCATATGTCCTTTTTTTGTTAGATTCAATGAAAGTTTCAAATTGGATAAGCTCTTGTCATTTCTTTATGGGGAAAATCATTGATAAAAGTTGCATTGAATGATCAATTTTCCATGTATGTAATCTATCTACAATGGAATAGTCTAAACTCAAATGGCACCACTGCTATTTTTGTATATGGAGAAATAGGCCCTAATACCTATGACTTGACCTTGCATCATTCCTATATCTAGCAAATTGCTATAAAGATGGCAATTGTTTATGACTATTGTCCCGCTTCTTTGCAATTTGTAAGATTTTGGACTCTCCTAATTCCTCTCAATCTTGTGGGTTAGGGAAAATTCCTTCACCCTTTGGGAGTAAGAGGAGGAGACCTACAATTGAGTTGGCGTCTTTGAGAGGCCTAGGAAGAGGTTGATTCTATTTTTTAAACTTTATTGCAGTGATGATACTACAAGGGAAGCCCCATTTCTTGTGTAACAAGGAGACATCAAACTTATGGGTGGAGTGAAAGGATCATGTTGTAGGCATTGTTGTGACATGCTAATTTGGAGGCCAACTAATGCTTAATTGACGATTGGATTGCTTAGCTTCAAAATTGTTTGGATTCTTTGCTGGAGACTCTAGTCTCATTAAGAGACAAGAGGAGACCAACTAGTGCTTAATGGACAAGTGGATTGCTTACCTTCAAAATTGTTTGGATTATCTATCAAAGACTCTAGTCTCCTTAAGAGACCAAGGTAGGATGGGGTTATATTTTCCCTCATGTTTAGGGCATGTACCAAGCTTTATTTTGAAGTTGTGAGGACACTTGGTGGCTTACCTTCAAAATTGTTTGGATTCTCTGTCGAAGACTCTAGTCTCCTTAAGAGACTAGGGTAGGATGGGGTTATATTTTCCCTCATGTTTAGGGCATGTACCAAGCTTTATTTTGAAGTTGTGAGGACACTTGGTGGTGTTGTATCTAGGTTGAGAAAGTAAATGACTAGTGTAATTGGCTTTAGGTGCTATTGTAAAGTGTCTAATAGATGTCAATTATCCACTAGGTGAGCTTTATCTAGGGACATTATAAATAGAAGATTTTTTCTTGAGCCTAGGATGAATAGATCTTTTTGGATTGTTTTCTAGGCCTAGGTGTTGAGGATCATTCTAGGGAAAATAAATGAAGTTAGTTAGAGTTGGGATGGGGTATAGTAATAGTTTTGTGATGTTTGGTAAGGATAAATTTACTACATTTAGTACAATAATTTTAGGAGTAGGTAGTTTTGTAATGCTTTTGGGGTCACATTTAGTCTTTTGATATTTAGATGCAATATTCATTTCAATATATACATGGAGAATATTGTTGGTTATTTGTGATTTAGAGGAAATCTTACATTGATTGATGTAGATTGATTTTTCATTTTGGATGAATTTGCAAACAAATTGATTGGATTTCAGAATGAAATTCGAGTTTACTTGCAAGGGATTTTACATAAGTTCTTTACTTCTTTTTCTTGATTCTTGACTATTTTCTATTTAGCTAAATGGTTATATATTCAATTTTACCATTCTATATGGTAAATTATCCTAAATTAAGCACCAACTAGTACAAATTTTTGCCAAATCTTTAGAGAGCCTACACCTATTTGTGCAACTTTAAAGAGTTGTGCACATTTTGTATCTTTATAGGTTACATATGTGATGGGATTTCTAAATGATGATAAGTTTGGAGAGATTAATCTAGTTTGAATCTTTAGTAGGCAACTTGGGAGAGCTAACAAGAGTGGAACGCTCCTTTCAAACTAGGGAAGCTATTTCATAGATCCTATTAAAGAACAAATACCTAAATGTCTAGTATAATTTTGCTTCCTTGGGGGGTGACTTGGAGCACCAATAGATTGTGTCCTCGATAGCCTTGAATCTATTAGAAGCATCTCCTAACACTCCATGCATCTTCCTTACTACTTTAGGCAATTCCCATATGGACAAAAATATTAGGAAGATGTCATCTACCTTGAGCTTGAAAAAATCCATCATTGCCTTCTTGTAGTAGGCATTTGTAATGCCTAGTTAAACTTTGCTTCCTTGGGGTGCATTTCCTAGAGTTGTAGCGTGTGTGACTTGGAGCACCAACAGATTGTGTGTGCTTGATAGCCTTGAATCTATTAGAAACATCTCCTAACAACCCATCCATCTTCCTTACTACTTTAAGCAACACCCATATCACATATGGACACAAATATTAGGAAGATGTCATCTACCTTGAGCTTGAAAAAATATATTGCCTTCTTGTAGTAGGCATTTATAGATGCCTTTTCTATTTCCAATTTTGCAACGGTGGCCTCAACTCTAGCGAGTTTGTTTTTAGGGAGGAGTAAGTGCATCACCACTAGCAATGAATGGGGTTTTTCAATTGACTCTCTTGTAGAGCTCATTCTTATTTTCCTCCGACCTAGTGAGCTAGTTCAACTTCAGGTCCATGCATCTTATCCCTTTTTAAACTTGAATCTCATTCTCCAAAGCTCTTTGTAGTGGGCATTTATAGATGCCTTTTCTATTTCCAATTTTGCAATGGTGGCCTCAACTCTAGTGAATTTGTTTTTAGGGAGGAGTAAGTGCATCACCACTATCATTGAATGGGGTTTTTCAATTGACTCTCTTGAAGAGCTCATTCTTATTTTGCTCCAACCTAGTGAGCTAGTTCAACTTCAGGTCCAATACATCTTATCCCTTTTTAAGCTTGAATCTCATTCTCCAAAGCTCTTTATTACCTACCTTAACGCTCATTCTCCAAAGCTAGTTCAACTTTAGGTCCAACGCACCATTAAGGGATACAGTATCCCTTTTTAAACTTGAACCTCATTCTCCAAAGCTTCAGTGCACTAATTGAGGAATGCAAGACATTGTGGTTTGCCACCTCCATTACTTTCTTAGAATTTGTAGCTGTCATATCCCCTCTTTGATAACCTACACACTCCCCTTATATTAATCAAGCCTAAGCTGATTCATTCTACAAGCATTTGCATGTTTAAATTGAAATTAGTGCCACACAAGAATTTGGCTACGATGATTGAATTGGCATTAGCCCCAAATATTTTCTTGATATCCTCATTACCAAGGACTTGCTCTAGGTTCTACCCAAGGAGAAGTGTAATTCAACTCTCCTTGATTACTTCAGCAATCCATTATCTTGTTTTGGGAAGGGGCAATAATCTATTCTGCAAGCACTTGCATGCCTACATTGATTGGTTACAATGATTGAATTGGGATCGACCCCAAATTTTCTCATATTCTTAGTACTAACGACTTGGTGCAACACCATGGTTTGCTCTGGGTTCCACCCAAGGAGAAGCATAATTTGACTATCCTTTATGATGCACAGGAATTTTGTTGAACAGTTTGTATGTAAATGTCATGAAATATTTTCTGATTGCAGTCATTTAGAATAATTGTAACAAATTTTTGAAACAAGAATGAAGTCAAAATGGCATTCACAAATAGATTCAAGTATTTTGCTAGCATTCATGTAATCTGGCTGGAACAATAGAAATGGATAATACAACTCGCTGTTTCAAAACCAGAATTACAAGAGTTTAAGTATTTTATAATTTGACCTTTGAAACTCTTGTTATAGCAGATTGAACATAAGAATATTCATTGAACAACTATCATTTGAATCGCCCAAGATTGAAGGGCTGACTTCTTCCACAAATGCCCACGCCCTTCTTCCAAATAAGTTTGCTGCATACAAGAGGCTGTGCTAATGTGTCCCAATAGGCCCCACAAGGCCAGACGTCCCATATAAGATTGCTGCAACTCCCTTAATATACTCATGCCATCCTCTTGGAATGATGGTGGCTAGCATAGGGGCTTACTATGCCCACGTCCATTCAATAAGCAGTGTCTAACCTCCAAGATGTAAAGTGACCAGCAAGGTGTATGCAAAAATTGCCACGACTTCTTGTCTATGCCTGGAATAACCTCGCACGTAGCAATGTATAATGTTTTTCCTCAGCAAACACCCATATATGGTGTCCCATAATCAACACCTGATACTTCCTGTGGATGGTGCTTAGGAATATAGCAAATGAATATATTCTCCACCTGTAAATCAGATAACCAATAATTTATTGTTTGCTTGCAAACCTCCAATAAATTACTTCAACCAATAAATCACCACAAGGCGTCAAGTCCCATATAAGATTGTTGCAACTCCCTTTATATATGGTGTCCCATAATCAACACCTGATACTTCCTGTGGATGGTGCTTAGGAATATAGCAAATGAATATATTCTCCACCTGTAAATTGGATAACCAATAATTTATAGTTTGCCTGCAAAGCTCCAATAAATTACTTCAACCATTACGCCCAACTGTGAATCCCATGTGAATCCACCTTTGAATCCTTTCTGCACACACTATGACTCTAAATAAATCACATAGTCTAGGGAGGATTCTTTCACCACTGAAACCAATCTTACCTTAAGGTTTTGTTTAAGGTGGAGGAGAAGAACAATGTTCAACCCCATAGTGAAAATAGAGTTAAATGAAATGTTCGGAATGCACTTCTTCTTTTCCAATTTCCCTTTGAAACTTTGTGAAAATTATAATTTAAAATCACCTTTTAATAATAATCCTCCAGATCCATAAAAGTGACTTTATTTTATTATTTACTTTTACAAGCACTTAAGTCACTTAAAATTCGCCTTTATAAATAATTAATATAAGTTGTCTTTTAATTCACCTTTTGACAACTTAAATATTAACCTACTGGGAATTTTGTTTCCATTCTTCCAATTTTGCTGATTTTATCTTGCAGACATTTTGTCAGAAACTTTGCATAACAACAAACTAGACAATATCTCTGAGTTTAACTATAAAGAGCAGCTGCAACTTTCATGTATGATCATAGACAATCTCACAAATAGTTTACATACATCGAAAATGCAGTTACATTTTAGCAAACACTTGTCATACAAGTGTTGAAGCAAATATTCAAATTTACAATGCTTAAATCAATAGTTTTCTGACCTGTTAGCTGATAGAGAGGATGCTGGTATAGAATAGTGTTCAACAGGTACTAGGAATTGGAGGGGCAACACTGGTTAACTTTCATACATTAACAACTATAGCTGTTTTCAATCAGATCAACAAGACTGGTGAACTGTTTTGCAACCTTATAGCTTCCTTAATCCCTCTGATGATGGCAGCACACCCAATAAACATCAACAATCACCTCATTAGAGTGGTCAAAATCACCCCAAAAAGCAGTTGGCTTCCTCTCTAAAGTATTAAAGCACCCACAAATCTCCTTTACTTCATACTAAGTCATTCACATATCAACACCCATCATTGAAAAGCAACCATGAAATCGAAAAGAATGGGCGGCTGGCTAGGAATACTTGTAATCTCCTCAAGCTGGGACAACTAGAATAAACAAAGCTTTGATCCTATATAGATAAATCAATTTATTCCCAATTCTCACTATGCAAACATTAAGCCCAAATGTGAACTTTGGGTGAATCCACCTCTGAATCTTTTCTGCACACACTATGACTCTAAATGAATCACGCAGTATTAGTGAGGGAGGAATCTTTCACAACTGAAACCATTTTTACTTTAGGGTTTCATCTAAGGCGGAAGAGATGAACAATGTTCAACCTCATAGAGAAAATAGAGTTAAATGAAATGTTCGGAATGAGCTTCTTCTCTTCCAATTTCCCTTTTATAAGCACTTTTGGAACTTTCCAAAAATTATAATTTAAAATCACCTTTTAATAATAATCCTCCAGCTCCATAAAAGTGACTTAATTTTATAATTTACTTTTTCAAGCACTTAAGTCACTTAAAATTCACCTTTATAAATAATTAATATAAGTTGTCTTTTAATTCACCCTTTGACAACTTAATTATTTAAAATTTTAATTATTTTCCGCACATGCACCCAAAGTTGTAGAAAATATAAAAATAGCTTGAAAGCGAATTTTGATTTCGCTAACATACTTTGAAGCTCACTGAAAATCCAACTTATTGAAAATTGATATTTTCCAAAAATAGAATATTTGTCCAAGAAGTGTGGAAAGCACCTAGAATGTCAAAATTGCTTCTAGAAAGAACCAACGGATTCAACTTGATCTCTTGAAGACAATGCCACTATCTAAAATCCATTCCAAGAACGTTGACACTCTCCAAGAAAGTTGGAGCTTCCAAAGATGTTGGAAAGGCTATAAAAATAAGATGTAATAATCACCCTTAATTTTCCGCACATGTGCCCAAAGTTGTAGAAAATATAAAATAGCTTGAAAGCGAATTTTGATTTCGCTAACATACTTTGAAGCTCACTGAAAATCCAACTTATTGAAAATTGATATTTTCCAAAAATAGAATATTTGTCCAAGAAGTGTGGAAAGCACCTAGAATGTCAAAATTGCTTCTAGAAAGAACCAACGGATTCAACTTGATCTCTTGAAGACAATGCCACTATCTAAAATCCATTCCAAGAACGTTGACACTCTCCAAGAAAGTTGGAGCTTCCAAAGATGTTGGAAAGGCTATAAAAATAAGATGTAATAATCACCCTTAATTTGCCGCACATGCGCCCAAAGTTGTAGAAAATATAAAAATAGCTTGAAAGCAAATTTTGATTTCGCTAACATACTTTGAAGCTCACTGAAAATCCAACTTATTGAAAATTGATATTTTCCAAAAATAGAATATTTGTCCAAGAAGTGTGGAAAGCACCTAGAATGTCAAAATTGCTTCTAGAAAGAACCAACGGATTCAACTTGATCTCTTGAAGACAATGCCACTATCTAAAATCCATTCCAAGAATGTTGACACTCTCCAAGAAAGTTGGAGCTTCCAAAGATGTTGGAAAGGCTATAAAAATAAGATGTAATAATCACCCTGAATTTTTCGAAAGTCTTGTTAGCTCAACAAAATAGAAATTGCTAAACAAGTTTCCTTTCCACTTTCTAATCACCAAGTTCCCAATGTGGGCAAGGTGAGAGCATTATGGTGTACGGGATTACAATAATACTTGCAAATGAAGTAGCTAAAAGTAATCCACATATCTAGTGGGGTTAGCTTGGCACTTCCACTTTTCAGTGGGAAAGCTTATACAATAAAGGAAATGTAAAGCCAACTCTTCCACTTTTCAATGGTGAGTGAATACAAGAAATACACAACTCTTCCACTTATGCAGTGGGGTGAGTAACAAGAGCCACTTATGTAGTGGGGTAAGTAACAACAAGTAACAAGAGCCAAATCACTGGTTGTACTACCACCCAGTGTTACAATGTTAGCTCTTACAATTCATTCCAACCAAAAAAATACATATCTGCTGTTACAAATATGATCATGAAAGAAATTGATAGAACATCCCCAACATGTATCACAAGATCAAAGAACTGACCACCCATCATGGATATGTCAAATATACATCAAAGACTGGCATTTAGATGGCTAGTGCAGGTCTGAAACCCTGCTGTTATAGTTGGAACAGCAAGTCAATAAGTCTAAAAACTTCACCAAATCACTCCCATGTGCATCCCCAATGAATGCAAGCTCAAAGATTGGCAAACAGATGGCTGGTGCAGGTCTAAAACCTTGCTGTTATAGTCTGGACAGTGAGATATAAACTCAAAAATCTTCTCCAAAACATTGGTTGTACTACCGCCCAGTGTTACAATGTTAGCTCTTACAATTCATTCCAAACCAAATAAATACATATCTACTGTTACAAATATGATCATGAAAGAAATTGATAGAACATCCCCAACATGTATCACAAGATCAAAGAACTAACCACCCATCATGGATATGTCAAATATACCTCAAAGATTGGCTAGTGCAGGTCTGAAACCCTGCTGTTATAGTTGGAACAGCAAGTCAATAAGTGTAAAAACTTCACCAAATCATTCCCATGTGCATCCCCAATGAATGAAGTCAAGTGTTTTTTGCTTTTTTCATTACCTTTTTGAAAAAGTGATTTTTTGCTTTTTCGCCACTTTTTCAAAAAATCACTTTTTTTTTTTTTTCATTTTTGTTGTTTTTTGAAAAAATATTTTTGTTTTTTCCAAAAACATTTTTTGCTTTTTTTGTTGCTTTTTCCCCGAAAAAACACTTTTGCTTTAAATTAAATTATTCATTATGTGCAAACACTTAATCACCTTTTCCATGAAATTCCCTTTTAAAATGAAATAATTGGGAATTTAAAATACCTTTTCAAAAAGATATTACACATAAGTTATCAAAGATAATGATAAAACATTATATCTTAAGTGAATAATTTAATTATTTCACCCCAAGTTGTGGAAAATCCCGAAACACATCGGAATCCAATTTTGACCATGCTAATATGATACTAAGGCATTAGTTGAATGATAGAAGCCTATTTGGTGACTTATTATATATAGACGTGCTCTCCAAGAAGTTTGGAGAACACCCCAAAAGTTCGAAAACACTCTAGAGAGTGATTCAGATCAGTATTGCCCACTGAGCTCATTGCCAACAAAAAAAAACCTTGTAACTCCGAAATTGCATCCTCCAAGATCTTTGGAGTCCCCCCTTGCCTTACCATTAGCCTATGGGAAATCATGAAATATGCTAATGGTCTTCGAACTGATTAGGCCTGAGAAGGGGACATTACATAAAGTTACTATTAGAAAATCTAACTAACCAATAACACTTATTTATATGTCTTTACAAAGTATTTGAATGAAAAATAAATAAAAAGAAAATTGTAGTTCCCATGCTATGAATAGTTTACTTGCAATCAAAGCAAGCCCAAAATATGATTTGCCCCAAATACAAAATCTAAATCAAGAAATCCTCAAATAGTATCTAATATAAATGCCATCCATAAATGAACCTTCTAAAGCAGCTAAAAATAGCTACTTTGGAACTCCACCCAATGGGCTAGTAGCAACATCTTGAGCTCTTTGAAATTATAAAGAAATCCCTACATCTGTGATTCATCTAGAAAAGACATGGCATACACAATGCTTGAACTTACACAGCACAGCTGCATTCCATCACTATAGTATTGACTTAATCAAATCCTTTTATCTTGCTTGAACATGCTTAGAGATGAAAGCCAATTTGACCATATTTTCAATGTGCTGCGCTCCTACAAGTGTGGCTTTCACCAATCTCTGAAATTTTGTTCGTATCTCATCATGTTCAATTTGAATATCATTCTCATTGGCAAAAGTACAAGGAACCAAAGAAACAAAAGTGGCAATATGTTGGTCAATGTCATCAAGTTTGGATTTTTGATCCCTCAAAATAGTGACAACATCCTCGAGAAGTTGGACCCAAAATTTATATTGCTTTGACCAATTGAAAGAAGGATCCTCTTTGGTGCTCTTTATTACATCCATTTCAACTAATTTCATTGGACCAAGGGTTTTAATCTAATTGAACTTTTACATAAAATGCTCATATGAAGAAACCCTATCCATCATAGCATGCTTAAATGCTGAAATATCACTTCTCATCTCATGTGCTTTAGTCAACAAAGCATAGAACCTATCAATTTCATGTAACCCTTGTTGACAAATTCTATCAATGCCCTTTTGTGTATTCTTTCTGTGTGCAAGAAGCCATGGCACATAAGCTGTAGTGTTGGGCATGGGCTGTAAAAGTTGAGCAATGTATTTCCAAAGTTGCTTATTTCCATCTTCAAATCTTTCCTTCAGGTTTTTAGGGGTTACAACAAAGAAATTTATCTCTTTGATGTGACCTTGATCCCAAATCAATTTCTATCTTCAATCAACAAGCTCAATATCTTGTGTTACTTTCCCCTTCGGAGGAGTGGCTGTCTCAACAACCAAATGACTATAAGAACTCTTCACTTGAAATTGCGATTTGGACTATTTTGAGCTCCACATCAGCTTACACCCCACATAAGACAAAACCAAGAACTTAGGAAATCGGGTGCTGCTTCTTTAGTGTCTTATCTACAGATTGTGCATATAATATTTGATTTGTAATTGACTAAGTAGGAGGTATTTTCCAGTGTGTCAAATTATGATATTGCTATCAGAATTCAACCGTGTAGTTTTACGAGTCAAACTCATTGACCCATGTTTCATGAGTAGTGGTTCACAAGAACCCATCTCTCATGATAGTGAATGGTCCACTTAGCTGGAGTAGTACTGGGATGGGTGACCTCCCGGGAAGGCCCAGTGCTTCACCTCTGTGAGCATCACCTAGATGCAATGAGTGCTAAGTGGACCATTCACTATCATGAGAGATGGGTTCTTGTGAACCACTACTCATGAAACATGGGTCAATGAGTTTGACTCGTAAAACTACACGGCTGAATCTTGATAGCAATATCATAATTGTAATTGACTTTTAAACCCTGCAAAGAAGATTAAGTAGCCACACAAGCACCTCCTTGAAAATTATAAAATAATGAGCAGTCAAAGAGGCACCTCTCTAAAAAATTCATAAATAATGAGAAAACCTCTGCAGTATTCGATAAACATCCCTTTTTTTGAATATTCAAGATATAAGACTTCAAACTCAGAAAATCACAGAACCCTGCAACACCAACCTCAACTGAAAATCAAACTCAAAATGCAATCACCACCCAAGTAGAAGATCTATATGATCTCCTGTACAAACCAGCTATGGTGGGTCTCTCACCACTGAAACTGGTGCTAAAGATGAGGGTTTCCGTCCTCAATCAGCTGCAAACAATAAATTGGAAACAATCCAACAGAGTCTCCTCAAGTTGTCAAATCCAACATGTCCAAATGAGAGCCAAAAAGCAGATTAAATAGAAGTAGAGGGAGAAATTAGGGCAACCTCCCATTTGAATCATTTTCCTTCCAAAAAACTTTTAATATATTTGCTTTATACTTTAGAACATAATCAAATATTCCTCAAAGGGGTGTCTTGCTCAAAAGGAAACTATTTTATCTTATTCAGTCTTCTGAAACAATGTTATCTCATTAGGCACCAAGGTACTTTTCGATGACCACCTACCCCCTCATTTAAGTTATAAAGTTATTTTATTAAAATAACTTAAGTGACTTATTAAAAGCGAATATTAAATAATTCAACCTTAGGCTCTCCAATGCTACCATAGAAATAACACTGTTGAGGACACTAAGAGTCTGAGACCAGTTTTCAGAAATTGACTTACTATAAATAGCAACTGCTAAAAATAGTAAGTGCTCACCAAATAACAAACTGGCCAAAATATTAAAGCTTGTTAGACAACTCCAACATATTGCCCAAATAGGAAACCCCACATTGCACTGCCGTTCAGACCAATTACTAAATATAGTACTTACTAAAAATAGTGAGTCAGAACCACACTAGCCCAAAGGAGGACATCGAAAATGGGGATAGGACATGACATGGCACATAAATAACTAGAGATGGAGTATTCTAAGGATGAGGTGAAGGAACATTGGGTGGAATAGAAAAGGTTTTAGATGTGGTATTATAAGTGACATCCTTAGGTGCCAAAGGTGAAGAGGGATTGAATAGGTGACGAGGATGGGGACCTAGAAAGAGCATAAATTAGTGAAGAAGGAAAAGTAGGAATAAATGATGTCATTTGAGGCCCCAAATTAAGTCAAAGACGAGGAACTTGAACTTTTGAATCCTTGGTTGGAGCTGTATTTGAAACACATTTAACCTTGACTTCTCCCCTTTTTCTTTCTCATCACTTATTCTATTCCCAATATTCCTTATACCAGTCACTTGACGTGAAGAGGAAGAATAAGACATCACCTGTTCTAAGTGATCTTTGACTTGTTTCTTTTGCTGATTTCAAAGCTTTTTTAGAAATTTCATCCATAGTTTAAAAAGTTGGACTTGGCAATTACTCAATTGACCCAAAATTTTTAGAAACTTGGGACTCTACACAAACTTGGGGAAAAACTTGGCAATAGTTTGGCAAATTTATTGAACATTAAAAGTACATCAATTTAAAAAAATATGCTTTAAAAACATGTAGATCAAAATTAAAATTCAGTACACTTCATAGACCAAAAATTATGAGCTATCCACAAAAGCAGAAAAATTGTAGATATTAGTGAAACATTATTGAAAACCTAGTTCACAATTACACTTCATCGTTTGTGGTTCACGCTGCTCTGCCATTGCCTCTGAAAATAATAAGAAAAAAAAAATCAAAACCTTTTTTTATCTAAACTTTTGGCAATTTTTATTAGAGGCTTTTACAAGTTTTGCAGGGTTTAGGCAATTTATTGTTAAAAAATGCTGCAATTTTTATTAAAAACCTGTCATGAGTTTTACCTGCAATTACTTGCAGCAGCCTGCAATTCTCTGGTTTATGAACTTTGATTTCATCCAACAAGTACCTATTGCTTTGATGCATCATAGGTTTGGTTTTGTTTTGGATAGAGATATTTTCCTTGAGAGACCAAACTGATAAATATTTGATGCCACACAACTCAGAGATAAAAACTTTTGCCTTTGAATTTGAAAGGTGCTCAGGTATTTAGATGCAAAATTGACTGATTGTTTTATAATCAAATGACTATACTCTCTTCTTGTCACTTTGTAATCATCGACACAATTAATCCAATAATCCTTTATGTGTGGCACATGTTTGAACCTTCCTCCCAAACCCTTAAGATTTAATGTAAGATCAGCCCAATAATCCTATATGCGCTTTTCATAGAAAATCTTTTAAGTTAAATTTAGCTATCTCACCATTGAGGTGTTTGTAATCTATGGCAGTTTTGCACTCTTAAACATGGACAAATAAGAGAATGAGATTCCAAAGATGCCAAATGGAGAACAAGCAATATAAAATCCCCAAGCAAATTCAGAATTGGAATCAAACTTCAAAAAGTGCCAATCACTATCCTTTCAAACCAGTGTACATGAATCCCTCATTCTTGTCCTTGTCAATGATGATTCTATTTGAAGGAATAAGATGCTTTTTAGTTTTTCCAAAGCCCCTTCAAAGACTGCTGGGCATGTTCGAAGTGTTTGAATGATCTTTTGCAGTGATTGGATGACCTAGACCTTGCTGAGTATGTTTAAACATTCTTCAGAATAACCTGGACAGATTCTCGTTGTGCACATGCTTGAGGAATCTTGGACATTGTTTTGTTTTGATAACTTGAACTTTGCTGGGCCAGGGATAGCTAGACGCATGCTTGGGAAAAGAAAGATGCCTTATCTATGTTTTGAACTTGTCTTGGGTGATTCTGCTTGGCATGTCCTTGAATTATGGACAATATTATGTTTTGAAACTTGGACAAATAAGGGAGTTAAAGTCCAAATAGAAAACAAACAATATAAAATCTCCAAGGTAATTCAGAAGTGGAATCAAAGATAAGCTCTTTGAATTGTATACCAAGGAGAAGAGAAAAGCAATTCTAGAAGACAACCTTCTTTGAGAAATGGAATGGAATATCAATGTAGAAGGAAGAAGCCATAATATCATCAAATTCCAAGCCATTAGAATTTTGAGATAGAGATCCCACCCAGATTTTATGTTTTAATGGAGAGGAAAATCTTAATTACCTCCTCAAGAAACAAAGAGGGCAACGAGGGAGAGAGAAATATTAAAGTATTATTGTAATATTTAATGGTCATCTTAGCTTTTAGTTAACTTAGTTTGCTTCATTTAGCTTTTAGTAACTTTTTGTTATATGCTTTAGTTTGTTTTAGTTAATGATTGTTTCTTTTTAGAAACATTGTCTTGTAATTCTTTATATAAGGAGCTTTCCTCTCCTTTGTAAATAATGAATATTGAATATCAATTATCATTTCATGGTATTAGAGCATAGGATCATTTTTGGCGAATTTTTTGAGCAATAAAAATTCTTGGCTGATTACTTGAAGATTTTTTGAAAATTTTCATAAGTATTTTTGCCGATTTTTTTAATTAAAAATCGAGGGTTTGTAAAGGGAAAGTTTTTGAAGCAGATTTTTTTGGGTAGATTTTTGAAGCAACTTTTTTTACAGATTTTTGCAAATTTTGTAGATTTTTTGTAGATTATTTTTTGAAAAATCTTGCTTTTTCAGAAGTTTGAAAAAATCTTGCTTTTTCAGAGTTTTTTGAAATTTTTTGCTTATTCAAAGTTTTTTGAAGATTTTTTTTGGAAAAAATCTTGCTTTTTTAGAGTTTTTGAAGTTTTTTATGAAAAATCTTATAGTTTCTAAGCCTACTTTTAAAGACGATTTTTGAAAAAATCGTGGGATTTGTGCCAGTTGATCACAAACTTTACCTCGTTTTTGTGCTTTTGGAAAATGGGACGGATGGCATCTATGTAGTCTAACCAGGCGTCTACCGCTTATGCATTGATGGCTAAAAGACCAGCAAATCATGTCAAATCATCTGCATGGTACATCGATTTTGGAGCCTCTCAACATTTTACAAACAAGAGAGATTGGTTCACGTAGTATATGGCTTGCTTCGATTCCATCATCTTTGGTGGTGGTGAAGAGTATATAGTTGTTGGCAAGGGCAACGTCCAGATCACATCTAGCAGGAGAAATTTAATATTTCTCAATGTATACTATGTGCTAGGCATGGGGTTTAATCTGCTCTTTGTGAGTCAAACTATGAGACATAGTCGGAAGTTGGACATCATTTTTAGTTCACACAAGTGTCAAATTGTTGATAAGGAGTCCAAGAAAATTGTGGCAGTTGGGCTCAAGGATCATGGTCTATATCAACTGCTTGATACAGGAGATCATCTAGAGCATGCGCTGGTTGCGAGGAGTTCATCCATTAGCACTCTTTGGCATCAATGGTATGGGAATCTCAATATTGCCTACCTCTCTTAGTTGGCTCGAGAGAATTTGGTAGAAGGCTTACTTGAGATTCAGTAGCTGCTCTTTGTGAGTCAAACTATGAGACATAGTCGGAAGTTGGACATCATTTTTAGTTCACACAAGTGTCAAATTGTTGATAAGGAGTCCAAGAAAATTGTGGCAGTTGGGCTCGAGGATCATGGTCTATATCAACTGCTTGATACAGGAGATCATCTAGAGCATGCGCTGGTTGCGAGGAGTTCATCCATTAGCACTCTTTGGCATCAATGGTATGGGCATCTCAATATTGCCTACCTCTCTTAGTTGGCTCGAGAGAATTTGGTAGAAGGCTTACTTGAGATTCAGTAGCTGTAGTGGCCAACCTTGTTCTGAGTTTTGACTTGTGACTTTTTTGCTCAATGTTTTTTTGTTTGTTTGTTATATGTTCCATTTAATCAAGTATAGTTCATTCCATGGCATGTGTCAAAACAGTTTGCAAGTGAAATGCATTACACACGTTTGATAACCAGATTTCAATACTTCAATTAGAACTGTCATGCAAAGGATCTATCACTTATAAACAAATATTGAACCTAAGGCCTATTTTTGAGCGATATTAAGTTCTGATTTTAGGAACATGAGAACTCAAAAATTAACTACAATAAAGTATCTTTCAGCACCTTACAATCTGAGAACAACAGCAGCATGAGATACACCATATATTTCAGACTTAGCAGCAATAACTGAGCATAGTTGGGACTGTTACAAGACTAATATAAGCATGAAACAAAGGTAGCAGCACCCAGATTGAATCTGCAGACTAAATAGACTTAACAAAAATTTATATCAGCAAGTTACAAAGGGGGTTTGCACCCTACAGGAACTCAGATTGCAACGACAACCCCAGACTCACTATACCAGCACTTGGTAAGACACAGTAATAACAGTAAGACTGAAACAATAGATTGAATAACAATTTCTGAGCACTGTAATGTTTGTAATACTTGAGCAGCAGTTTCAGACTTGCTAATAATGCACTTTCCTCGCCTAGTAAATGATTGCAGACCAGGTTACTAACAGAATACATAAGAAGAATATGCCTAGACCTGATGAACATGCTACTAGCAATCAAATAAGAGCTCAAACTGCTTCATGAATGCTCCGGAATAGTTGCAGACTTCAGACAACAGTCTGAGATCACCAAATAAAGCCACGATCAGCTAAACACCTTGACTTTGCCTTGAGAAATGGCTATGACCCAACGCTAGGGTTTCCTATAGCCCAACACTGTAGCGACGGTACTGTAGCATGCTTTAAAAAATCATTGCCTTCACTAAAAAATGCAAACTAGTGCTTGATTTGATCGCCATGAAGAAACACATCATTCAAACCAATACCCATCTTGATACCTCTTTTCATTTCAGAACTTTGAGCAAAAATATAAGCTTTAGGTTCAGAAACAAAGTGCCCAAAAACCACAAATTTCATCACCAAATAGCCACTAAACTTCACCAAATTGATGCAATGCCATCACAAGCCAAAAACTCTCAAACCCACTTCAAAAATGATAAAAAATCTTCATCTCAAAAATTTGTATCTGCAACTTTGTAGCTCAAATGAAACCCCTGTGTGAGGCCTTCAATATCCTTCCTGATGTGGTCTTTCACACACGAAGAAGGGATCTTTGACGAGGTTTTCGTCTCAGCAAAGTCTGGTTCAAACCCTCAAGCTTCCAAAGTTCCAAGAGAATGCACGACAAGTTTCATATCCAAAGCATAATGAAAAATGAAGCTCAATATTTCCCTTATACCTTCTCACATTTCCAAAACTTTTGTTTTTTTAATTTATTTTAAAATCTTTTACATCCTCTAGCTTGGGTGCTCGAGATTAAATAAACCTTTTTTTAAAAAAGATATAACTTATAATCTTATTTCATCAACATAAGCTTTTTTTTAATAAAATTAGTTTCATATTTCACCTTAGGCGTCCCCCAATAAAGATCATTATAAAATACTTTTGTTGCTCATTAAAACGACTTAAAGTCATTGTACTAGGCATCAAGGTACAAATTAGTCCCCCTCGTGACCCTCAACGAATAAATATAAAGTCACTTTATTAAAATCCAATTTCTAAGGAGGGATTAAATATTAAAAAGACTCAACCATAGAAACTGGTGCCTCCAATGGAAAATGCTGCTGAGAGATAACCCTGACCGGGTCCTGCCTGCCCTGGATGACTTACTATTTTTAGAAAGTCCTAAAAATAGTAAGTAGTGCCCTAAAACTCGAGCCAGAAAGAAACTGAGGTGCTCAAAAGGGCTCACCGATGACTGAAACACAGTACCGGACCCCCTGCTAAAAAATAGCACTTACTAAAAATAGTAAGTGTATCAAAATCAACTCAAACTGCCAGAGGACATCGTAAATGGGGACATTACAGTAGTAGACACATGGTGTTTGCGGAGCTTGCCAAGCAGGGAAGCAACATCGTACTCCATTTTCAGATGGAAAGTCCTGGAGAGCATCCAAGGTTCTACAACTGGTTCATGCAAACGTTTGTGGACCAATGAATACTGCATCGGTCACTGGTGCGAGGTATTTTCTCTTGTTTGTTGATGATTTTTAGCAGAAAAATGTGGGTGTATTTTCCCAAGGCGAAGTCACAAGTATTTAATGAATTTTAGAAGTTTAAAGCATTAGTTGAAAAAGAGTTTGGATGTCAAATCATCACTCTTAGGACAGATAATGGGGGTGAGTTCTATTCCACCTAGTTCATCGACTTCTGTGCAAAACATGGCATAAGATGCTACCTTACCACATCCTATACCCCTCAGCAGAATGGTGTTGTTGAGCGGAGGAATCGTAGCATCACAAAAATGGCCCGTTGTATGTTGGATAACAAAAATGTTCCCAAGAAATTTTGTGTTGAGGCAGTGTACACTGCAATATACCTTCTTAATTGCTCTCCCACATAGGCTGTCAAGAAGATGACCCCAGAGGAAGCATGGTTTGGGAGGAAACCAAAAATTACCCACCTCAGGGTTTTTGGTTCGACTGCATATGTTTGGATTCCAGATGCCAAGAGAACCAAGCTGGATTCCAAGAGCCAGAAGTTGATGCTAATAGGATACAGTGACAATCACAAGGCCTATCGGCTAATTGATGTGGCTCCTGACTGTTTGACATTTAGTAGGGATGTCATGTTTGATGAGGAAGGTGGGCCCTTTTTGCTCTCTTCTCCCATCAAGAGTCCTAACAATCAACCTCTGGAGACCAAGGATTTGGGAGCTAAGCTTTCAATAGCTCCACCTGAAGGGAGGGATTCTAATGATTCAGACATTGTAGAATCTCCCAGGCAAGATCCTCTACCAGCAGGGAGGGACTCTGATGATTCTAACATTGTGGAATCTCCTAGGCAAGATTTTGTATCGACAAAGTTTCCTCAGGATAACCTGGATCAGCATCTAGATGGTATTATTCCAAGCAACCCAAGTCATGATGATGTTCATTTTGATTTGGAAGCTGATACATCTCCTCCTCGTCCTAAGTGGTGGGCGAAGCTCATTGGTGGTGTTCATGATGATGAGCTTGTTGAGGGACGATCGTCCAGAGGCAAGAGCAAAAAGAACATGGTAAACTTTGCTCGTATGGCCAACATTTAGAGTATTTATGAGCCTCAATAGTATTTAGAGGCCAAGGGTAAACCTGAATGGGAAAAGGTTATGGATTTTGAGCATCATAGTCTTTTGAAAAACAACACATGGGTTCTGTCAGATCTTCTGCTAGGGAAGAACCCATAGGCTGCAAATGGGTCTATAAGGTCAAATACAAGGCTGATGGAACACTGGATAAATACAAGGCTCGGTTGGTGGCTAAAGGGTTCTTGCAAAGAGAAGGTATTGA
This sequence comes from Sequoia sempervirens, assembly GCA_007258455.2. Taxonomy (NCBI): domain Eukaryota; kingdom Viridiplantae; phylum Streptophyta; class Pinopsida; order Cupressales; family Cupressaceae; genus Sequoia; species Sequoia sempervirens. Next base: position 105,039 of record VDFB02258579.1, read on the forward strand.
TTATGAGGAAACCTTTGCTCCCACAACAAAGATGAGCACCATCCGACTATTCCTAGCCATGGCAACATAGATTGGCTGGAAGGTCCACCAAATGGACGTGAAGAGGGCCTTCCTCAATGGAGATTTGGAGGAAGAGGTATACGTGGCGGCAACCTTAAGGTTGCAGGAAAAGAGCACAAGGTATGTAGATTGTTGAAGGCACTTTATGGCCTAAAGCAGGCACACAGGGCATGGTACCTGAAGTTTGACAAATATTTGGTTGCACAGGGGTTTCATAGGAGTCCCTTAGATGCAAATTTGTATGTCAAGAACACTGGCAGTAATATCATCCTTCTTGTCATCTATGTGGATGATATCATCATTACTGGCAATAGGTTACATTTGATTGAACAAATTAAGTCAAATTTGTGTTAGGCATTTGAGATGACGGACTTGGGTCTCCTACACTATTGTCTTGGTGGAAGTTTGCTTGAAAAATTTAGGATGGAAGATTGCAAAATCTCATCCACTCCTATGGAGAAGGGGCTGAAACTTTCAGCCAAATCAGATTCACCAGTGGTAAATGAGTCTGCATTTAGGCAACTTGTAGGAAGCCTCATCTATCTTACTACCACTAGACCCGATCTCAGTTTTGCTGTGAGTTACATTTCTCGTTTCATGACTGCCCCTAAGGCAGAACACTGGGTTGCCACGAAGCGAGTATTACGATATGTCAAGGGGACACCTGACTTTTGCATTTTGTATAGCAAATGCAAAGATCCTAGGTTGGTTGGCTTTACAAACTCAGATTGAGTAGGTTTAGTTGATGATAGGAAGTCCACTTCTGGGTATGTTTTTAGTCTTGGTACAGGTGCAATCACATGGACCAACAAGAAGCAACAGGTAGTTGCTCTTTCCTCGATTGAAGCAGAGTATCGGGGAACAATTAAGGCAGCATGTGAGGCAGTATGGCTTCGAAGGATGCTTGCTCACATGCAGATGTCTCAAGCAGGACCTTCAACCTTGTTTGTGATAATCAAGGGGTTCTCAACTTGCAAAGAATCTAGTCTTCCACAAGAAAACCAAGCAAATGCAAAGATCCTAGGTTGGTTGGCTTTACAAACTCAGATTGAGTAGGTTCAGTTGATAATGGAAAGTCCACTTTTGGGTATGTTTTTAGTCTTGGTACAAGTGCAGTCACATGGACCAACAAGAAGCAACAGGTAGTTGCTCTTTCCTCGATCGAAGCAGAGTATCGGGGAATAGTTAAGGCAGCATGTGAGGTAGTATGGCTTCGAAGGATGCTTGCTCACATGCAGATGTCTCAAGCAGGACCTTCAACCTTGTTTGTGATAATCAAGGGGTTCTCAACTTGCAAAGAATCCAGTCTTCCACGAGAAAACCAAGCATGTTGAGCTTCATTGTCATTTCATCCGCTAGCTTGTTGAAGATGGATTTGTGATGTTGCAGTATGTTCCAACTGAGGATCATACTGTAGACATTCTTACCAAGTCTCTCACTCTGGATAAATTTGTAAAATTTCAGGATAAGCTTGGTGTAGTTAGTAGGATGACCATTAAGGGAGGGTATTAAAGTATTATTGTAATATTTAATGGTCATCTTAGCTTTTAGTTAGTTGGTAGTTTACTTTTAGTTAACTTAGTTTGCTTCAGTTAGCTTTTAGTAACTTTCCGTTATTTGCTTAAGTTAACGATTGTTTCTTTTTAGAAACATCCTTTGTAAATAATGAATATTGAATATCAATTATCATTTCAAGAAAGAGATCAAAATTTGCAAAATTTGTTAGCAATGGAGAGAGTAAACATCCCTGCAAATATTATCAAAAACTCACAATGCAAAAACTTATGGAGAATGAAATAAAGTAGATTTTATCATCAATGAGAGGAATGGTAGCTATACAAGAAAAACTTCTTAGTGTTTTAATTTATCTTCTTTAGGACAACTTAAATCAGAATAGTATATGAGGGAAACCCCTCTTCAAATTTGCTAGGGAAGCTCACTGATTTAAACTACTCTTAATATCTAACAATAAACAAGTTTTCTACCTATGCACTCCATACAATTTTATTATTTGGGGCAAATATTGGAAAGCAAACTAGACCTATCTTTTTGATTTAGGAGGCATTCAAATTTTCCAGGGAAGCTCCTTGATTTAAACTACTAATATCTAAACAATAAACAAGTTTGCTACCTATGCACTCCATACAATTTTATCATTTGGGGTAAATATTGGAAAGCAAATTAGACCTAAATTTTTGATTTAGGAGGAAGACTTGAAAGTTCTTTATCTTACCACATGGATATTCTGTTATGTAGCAGAACAATAATACAAACTAGAAATAAATACTCTTCATTGGTTAAAGCAAAGACCAACAAATTCATATTAACAATACAATTGATTACACACAAGAAACATTCTTTTATCAGTATAAAATATGGTGCAAGATTGAAGTCAACAATTTCATAAAAGCATACAAAGCTATTTATAAGAATAGAAAACAAGTGCTAAGCAAAGTTAAACACAAATCTTCTTATTCTTGACTTATCAAATCTCACAACACAACACAATAATTGGACTTTAAAATTTAAATGAAGATTCAGTGGCATAAGTTTTTCATCAATCCTCATTACAATTTATGTTCTCAAAGCACTTTTTATAATATGAACTAGAAATAAATACTCATCATTGGTTAAAACAGAATCCAATAAATTTGTACTAACAACCACATTGATTACACACAAGAAACATTCTACTAGCAATATGAAACATAGTGCAAGATTGATGTCAACAATTTCTTAAAAGCATACAAAGTTATTTATAAGAATAGACAAGTGCTAAGTAGAGTCAAATACAAATCTTCTTATTATTGACTTATCAAATCTCACAACATAACACAATAATCTGATTTTAGAGCTTGAATTAAACTTCAGTAGCATAAGTCTTGCTTCAATTCACATTACAGTTTATGTGCCCAAATCACCTATTTATAAGCTTTCAAGAAGAAGCTAGGGATAATATAATAATATAATATTCCCAATAAAAACATTGCTTTAAAGCAATCTAATCCTTATTTATCGAAAAGAGGAAATAAAGCTACCGAAAAACAACTAATGCTAAAATAATTAAATAAATACAATTTGCCTAAATAAGTTACAACTTTGCTAAAAAATAAGCATCGGTCAAAAAAGTAAGAATAGTTATAAATAATCATTTTGCATCATGAATTTCTAATTTTGTATCTGAATTTGAAATATTTGAGTGATCTGATGATCCATGAGATGGTGTACTATCGTTTTCCCTTGTAAGATGAACTTTATCCAAAAGCCATTTGATTTGAGCAATTGGAGGCTTCTATATTGACTCTTATTTATTCAACAACCATTGAACAAAGCTTTTTCTCTTCATAAACAATACCTAGTACTTGGACAATTTGAATCTGTATGCTGGAATTCTAGCTGCAATCCTCATTAGTTATAACATATTGTTGATGTTGAACACTAATCCTCCCAATTGATTCATGTACGACTAGCTACTCAAAGTTGCTTTTCATTGCATCTCGGTTATGTTTCGTGAATGAATGTGAATTGAAGAGTGGTGCAAAAGGATTGAATATCTTCTTCAACAATTTGCAGCTTTTCTATGTTCTCCTTAACAATTTTTAGAGCACTTGGATAGTAATTGGCAACTGGATTTCCACTTAGGAATATGATAACTTTTAAATCAGCTATCACTTTTGATCCTATTAACTCCTCCACTCTCCAAAATTACATTGGCTCCTTGTCAAAATGCAGCTACATGATAATATACTAGTAATCATAGAACATTCTAACTCAATAGATTGCCAAATGGTATCTCAAATATCTCTTTGAAGAGCACAAAGATATACCGAGAAGGGGGGAGGGGGGCGGGTAAATCAGTATATCAACAAACTTTTACCTTTATCAACTTCAAACTCTAACACAAAATCAACTATGCAAGAATATCACAATATGGACAAATTTACACCAAGATTTTACGTGGAAACCCTTTCGGGATAAAACCACGATACAAATAATGTACTTTATGAATTATATATGCTTTTACAAAGAATGTAGGCACCAACCTACTTGTATCATCATTATGTAGTTTAGTAGGCACCAACCTACAAAGAGCACCAACCCTTAATTCTGTTTTAGTAGGCACCAACCCTTAACCTGTTTTAGTAGGGACCAACCGACAAGGAGCACCAACCCCTAATGTTCGTAGGCACCAACCTACCGGAGGCTCCAACCCCCACTTGGCAAGCACCAACTTAGCAAAGATAAAAATATCAAGAATAATACTCCACCTTTAGTGTTGCTTCCTCAACTGATAATGGACAAATCTGCTCAAACACTCTTCTTACTAATCTGGTTAATGATATCTTTTTCACAAACTTGATGCAATCATATATATCTTCCTCTTTAATTCAGCCCTTTGTCAAATCTGCTCATAAATTCTTCACATATCTGATCTAACACTGTCTCTTGACTGCAAAAGATTTGATTCAAAACCTTCTATAAATCTCTACTAAATCCTTCGAATTTGATCTTCAAATGATCTACACTTTGCTGTAGCTTTTCTTCTTCAAACTGTAGTAAACCTCTTCTCAAATCTGCTATAGATTGATCTTAGATCTGCCAAAAGTATGATCACAAACTTATAGTATAACTCTGCTATAATACTCCTTATATCCTTTTCATCAAACTGCTCTCCTTATCGAATATACTTGATTGTCTTTGCTACACAACACGCTTCCAACACACCTGATTGTATTTTAAAGATCTAGCATTTATTCCACACAATACTCAGCACTTTCTAATCTTCAGATGATATACATTTTTCACATACAACACTTGTGTTTCTTTTGATATAGCAGTTATTCCATTACACACTACATTCTTAAGGTGATATACATTTTTACTCACTCATACAGCACGTGTTTGGATGATATAATCTTTATTCCACACGCTACTTCACCCGTACTTTAAATGATATTCATTTTACACACCCACACTACATACACTCTTCAAATCTGAATTTGAATCAAATATATATTGATCTCAAGGATTGCAATCTTTGTGAAGGAACATGTCCTTTGTAAAAGATCGCACCATTTCATTTATGCTTTGAATCACATCACTTCAGATTTTAATCTTTGAGAAATATGATTTAGTTTTCCTTCACACCATTTCAGATTTTACAAATCGTCCCACTTTAACTTTTTAATGAATCTAACATTTTTAAGGAAATCGGATCATTTCATATTTAAAACACACATCTTCAAGGAGTCGCACGAATATGGATCACAGCCTTTTGTTTTTATTTGTTTAATAAAACTGAAGTCACTAATCGTGCCTCTTAGTGAAGTGCTTCTTTTAGGAAGTGAATCTCACCACTTAATGGTACGCTTTATATCATAAAGTAATTGCTTTAAGAAATGTTCTTGTCATTTACCAACAGCTTACTCTATGCCACGTATAAATCATTTTTGTCTTATGCTTAGTTTGTCTTTTTGTGGTTTTGTCTTATATGCTCCTTTTCTATTAATACAATCTCCTTCAGATTTTTGGTTTTTCTTCCTACGTCAAATGTTTGAAGTTTGTCTTTTTCTGCACTTCATACACAGCAGCTTAGTCACAAGGTTGTTTTGTCTTTATTTGATTTTGTTTTATTCCTTTTTAAATTTAATTGCTGCCTTCTCTTTTTTTTGTCTTTTTAATTTAATAATATATCTTTAATTGCTGCTTTTGCACTTAACCCTTATGATAATTGCTGCTCTAAACATACAGTTAATTGCTGCTCTAAACATACTATTGAATAATTGCTGCTCTGTATATATGATACTTTCCATATGATATATACAATATCATAATCTTCCTTACTTTCAGAATGATATATAAAATATCTTCTCAACTGATCTGCTTCCTTACTTTAACTTAATTCCCCTTTGTGATGTATGTTGCCTCTCACACAAAATATACTTCTGTTCATATAGTCATTCTCTCTTTCAACAAATGATATATACAATATCTTTACAAAAGATGTCTCACAATTCCTCCTAAAGTCTGTTCAGAAACTTTCATAAATTTACTCACAATCTCCTCATAAATTTGTTCATGAAATCTTGTTCATATGCTTTTGACATCAATGACAACATTTCCAACAATCTCCCCCTTTGTCATTGATTGCAACCTTATCTTTTTGTCATTTCTTCTAACTCTCCCCCATTCTACTTCTCTCCCCCTTTGACATCAATGGAAAAGGGTCTTCCAATAATGTCTTGTTTTTTCTGTTCCATGGAGCTACAAGATACTGTGTATAGCCCCCCTTGAATGTATGCTCCCATCTACTCATACTCATCTTTCTCTAACTTTTCATTCCTTGACTCCTAAATTATTTTGCTTCTTTTGCATGGAACTTTCTTTATTTTGACATCAATGCAATTTCCAACAATTGAAGCCAATTCATCTTCTTCTTTAGATAACAACCCATAAGTAGATTTTTCTCTTCAAAATTTGAGGTACTTCACCTTTCAGTTATCTTCTTCATGGGGCTGAAAGATAGTGCCAACCTAGCTCCCCCTAACTTTGTGCTTCTTTTCAAAATAGTGTATGGCATGTATTTTGCATGATCATAGATTTATCCTCATCGTCATTTCTTTGACTATCATCACTTTGTTCTTCTGAAGAGCTGCATTCTTTCTTTGAGTAAAAGCTCTTTTTGTGTTTTTGGGATCTCTTCTTTGAGGTATATTTGGAATTCTTCTTTCCCTTTTTTTTAGTGTAGGTTTCTTTTTCATTTCACTTGAGTTACTATCATCTTGAGGACATTTTGAAGCATAATGTCCAACTTCTACACAATTGAAACATTTAAAAGGATATTTCCCTTTGTACTTTCCTCTTCCTTTCTTAAGCTTCCTCATAAAATAGGCCTCTGCTTCATCATCACTTGACTTCTTATTCGATGTATCATGTTTGGTTTTTCCTTTATTGGATGCTTTGAAGGAAATTTCATTTTGTGGTGTCCTCCCTTCAATCCTCATTTCATAAGCAACAAGAATCCCATGTAGTTCATTTTTTGTTCGCTGGTCTAGATTTGTCAATTCTTTTAATGCCGCAACCTTGGCCTCAAACTTTGTGGATAGAGATCTTAGAATTTTATCAACAATAAAAGCATCATCAATTTCTTCACCAAGTCCTCTCATAATGTTCACCGTTTCATCAACACGAAGAAAGTATGAGGCTATGTCTTCATCTTCATTCAGCTTTGCCTTTTTTACTTTGGCATCTCCTTCATAGATGTTTTGAAGCTTGACCTATATCTCTTTTGCTGATTTGCAACACATGATCTTTGTAAATTCAGAATCTGTTAGGCTGCAAAGAAGAGCATGCTTAGCTTTTGCATTGTTTTCACTTCTCTTTTTCCCGGCTTGATCCATTGGAGTGGTTGCTGGAGGTGTATACCCATCAACAACATATTGCCACACATCAAACCCAAGGGCATTCAAATAAGCTTCCATCTTAATACTCCAAAATGCATAATTAGTTCCATCAAAGATGGGTGCCTTGACTGTATTCTTATTATCTGCCATACGTGCTCTAAAGGATCTCCTTCGAGCGGTTAGGCTTTCAAGAAGGACCTTGTTCTGATACCAATTGAAGAGCACAAAGATATATTGAGAGGGGGGGGTGAATCAGTATATCAACAAACTTTTACCTTTTACAACCTTTATCAGCTTCAAACTCTAACCCAAAATCAACTATGCAAGAATATCACAATATGAACAAATTGACACCAAGATTTTACGTGGAAACCCTTTTGGGATAAAACCACGGTACAAATAATGTACTTTATGAATTATATATGCTTTTACAAAGAATGTAGGCACCAACCTACTTGTATCATCAATTATGTAGTTTAGTAGGCACCAACCTACAAAGAGCACCAACCCTTAATTCTGTTTTAGTAGGCACCAACCTACAAGGAGCACCAACCCCTAATGTTCGCAGGCACCAACCTACCGGAGGCTCCAACCCCCACTTGGCAAGCACCAACTTAGCAAAGATAAAAATATCAAGAATAATACTCCACCTTTAGTGTTGCTTCCTCAACCGATGATGGACAAATCTGCTCAAACACTCTTCTTACTAATCTGGTTAATGATATCTTTTTCACAAACTTGATGCAATCATATATATCTTCCTCTTTAATTCAGCCCTTTGTCAAATCTGCTCATAAATTCTTCACATATCTGATCTAACACTGTCTCTTGACTGCAAAAGATCTGATTCAAAACCTTCTATAAATCTCTACTAAATCCTTCGAATTTGATCTTCAAATGATCCACACTTTGCTGTAGCTTTTCTTCTTCAAACTGTAGTAAACCTCTTCTCAAATCTGCTATAGATTGATCATAGATCTGCCAAAAGTATGATCATAAACTTATAGTATAACTCTGCTATAATTCTCCTTATATCCTTTTCATCAAACTGCTCTCCTTATCGAATATACTTGATTGTCTTTGCTACACAACACGCTTCCAGCACACCTGATTGTATTTTAAAGATCTAGCATTTATTCCACACAATACTCAGCACTTTCTAATCTTCAGATGATATACATTTTTCACATACAGCATTTGTGTTTCTTTTGATATAGTAGTTATTCCATTACACCCTACATTCTTAAGATGATATGCATTTTTACTCACTCATACAACACGTGTTTGGATGATATAATCTTTATTCCACACGCTACTTCACCCATAGTTTAAATGATATTCATTTTACACACCCACACTACACATACTTTTCAAATCTGAATTTGAATCAAATATATATTGATCTCAAGGATTGCAATCTTTGTGAAGGAACATGTCCTTTGTAAAAGATCACACCATTTCATTTATGCTTTGAATCACATCACTTCAGATTTTGATCTTTGAGAAATATGATTTAGTTTTCCTTCACACCATTTCAGATTTTACAAATCGTCCCACTTTAACTTTTTAATGAATCTAATATCTTTAAGGAAATTGGATCATTTCATATTTAAAATACACATCTTCAAGGAGTCGCACCAATACGGATCACAACCTTCTGTTTTTATTTGTTTAATAAAACTGAAGTCACTAATTGTGCCTCTTAGTGAAGCGCTTCTTTTAGGAAGTGAATCGCACCACTTAATGGTATGCTTTATATCATAAAGTAATTGCTTTAAGAAATGTTCTTGTCATTTACCAACAGCTTACTCTATGCCACGTATAAATCATTTTTGTCTTATGCTTAGTTTGTCTTTTCGTGGTTTTGTCTTATATGCTCCTTTTCTATTAATACAATCTCCTTCAGATTTTTGGTTTTTCTTCCTACGTCAGATGTTTGAAGTTTGTCTTTTTCTGCACTTCATACACAGCAGCTTAGTCACAAGGTTGTTTTGTCTTTATTTGATTTTGTTTTATTCCTTTTTAAATTTAATTGCTGCCTTCTCTTTTTTTTGTCTTTTTAATTTAATAATATATCTTTAATTGCTACTTTTGCACTTAACCCTTATGATAATTGCTGCTCTAAACATATAGTTAATTCCTGCTTTAAACATACTATTGAATAATTGCTGCTCTGTATATATGATACTTTCCATATGATATATACAATATCATAATCTTCCTTACTTTCAGAATGATATATACAATATCTTCTCAACTGATCTGCTTCCTTACTTTAACTTAATTCCCCTTTGTGATGTATGTTGCCTCTCACACAAAATATACTTCTGTTCTTCTATTCATATAGTCATTCTCTCTTTCAACAAATGATATATACAATATCTTTACAAAAGATGTCTCACAATTCCTCCTAAAGTCTGTTCATAAACTTTCATAAATTTACTCACAATCTCCTCATAAATTTGTTCATGAAATCTTGTTCGTATGCTTTTGACATCAATGACAACATTTTCAACACTCTTAGCAAACTAAATAACATCAATTATGCTCAAATCATCTTCACAAAGATTTCCAATCCACTACCGAATATTTCTTCCATGTGACACTAATTCATCAAATTGTTACTTTTGGGGTCCCTCATCTAGTCTTGGTGGTGAAGTTGTCCTTGGTTTTGATACTCGATTCACAAGAAAAGCAATGTACGCTCTCAATTTCCTATTTTCTTCCTTCAAAATTTCCACCACTTTGGCATCCTTTCTTACATTTCTTTGGCATTTTTTGTAGCAAAGTACAATAAGTCCCTCACTTATTGGTCCTAGGTTGACCTCCGAAAATTGGAAATTAACAACTTTTAAAGTTTATAAATTTTTATTCATGAGAGGAATAGTGATTTCAACAATAATATGCCCTTCCCCATTTGTCTTTAATCTTGTTTGTCTTTTGACCTTCTTTGTCTTTGCCTCTATGATTAGGGTAGAAACTACCCTTAAGTGAAGTAGTGGTGCAACCACTATTCTTCTCTTGGTCAAAGTTTCTTAGATTCATTCTGCATTGCTTGTACTTGGCCCTTGTAATGTCCACTTCCGAGGAGTAGCAGGAAGAGTCCATTTCGCCTAAATTATTCCCGTAGGCTAATTTCAAGGCATCAGGGAATAAATTAAGTTAACTAATTTAAAGTTGTCCAATAAATTACATTTTACGGATAGCTTTATTTTAATTAATTTAATGGATAGCTTTATTTTAATTAATTTAATAAAGTGACTTAAGTGACAATTAAAAGAAATATTAAAAAGTCACTTTATTATTTGAGCTTTAATGAAATATGATAAGTGGGAATTTAAAAGGTCATCCCAAAAAATATAAAAAGTGGAATTGGGAGCTCATTTGCTCATGCTTGATTTTATTTTTCTATTGTGGATTTTTGAGAGCTTCTTGTGGAGCAGAAAACCTAGGATGAAAACCCTAAGGGAAAATCAGTTTTGGGGTGGAATATCTCCCCTAGTTGGTTGTTGGTGAAATCACATAGATTTCATGTAGGAGAATGAACGATTAGAGTTTTATAAATTTCCAGAGGTTTGCAGGCAAATGGAAATTTATTTCCAATTCAAATAAGGAATTATCTTTTGGTTATGAGATTGGCAAATTCTGAAGTTGCCATATTTGTGAAGTACAGAAGGAAAATATTTAAATATAGAAATCCATTATTTATTTGGTTCCCTGAATATACTATCTAGCTATACAGTTCCCAGCTTTCAAGAGGGCCATCAAGCTGAAATTTCATAGAGGATGGGCAATTGCATATTATTTGAAGGTTTTGAAACCTTCCATATAGTTTGTGTGGCCTTTTTGAATAGTCGCACCTCTATCTAAGTGAGTCAAATCACATAGGAATGAGATTGGGGGTGATGTGGAGATTAGGAAAGAATTCAGCAGGAGTCAAGGACTCCTGCTGTAATATATTCCTCATTTGGTTGCTACTGTACCATCCTCAAGGTTGCTATACACTTCCTTACACAGAGCGCAGAAAAAAGATTAGGGAGTGCTGAGTGCACTTATAGGTCAGAAATCTGAAGTATTCAAATTGTAGTTTTCATTAATGACATTTGCTGTGTAATTTCTGAGTAGAATATTTTGCACCAGCAATGATAGTATAACTATATATAGATGAAGCTTTCTATTAAACAATTCTATGCAATAAATTGTCTATAAATGTTATTATCATTATTGTGGAAAGTGGGAAAAGAGGATACATAAATTTCAGAAACATTCTTGTGAAACAAGTTGAAATATCGAACGGAACAACAGACCTGCAAACTGTTTGATGAAATGCCTGAGCTATATGTGAAAAATTGCAATAATTTGGTATAGAAATTTGGTAGGGGATTTTACAACCCTTGAACCATAGCTGTAATTTCTTTACATGGCTGAACTGTTTGAGTAGAAGATGTAAGAATAGGAGATTTGGGAATTTCAAGAACTATCCCTGGTTCAATAGGAATTGGAGTTGGAAAAGTTACTACTGCTTACTCAAAAACTAGAGAATTGCTTATGTGAATGAATGGAGACTTCTTTTTAGTAAATATTTATGTCTTTTTTAGGCCCAAAAAAGCCTTACTTGAACCATTGAACTGAATTGCTTATGTGAATGAATGGAGACTTCTTTTTAGTAAATATTTATGACTTTCATATTTCCTTTATGATCTTCAACACTAACCATTGAATCTTTTATAACAGGAGCTGCCTCCTTATTTCTAGTTGGTTGTTTTGACCTTTTTCTTTGTGGCACTATCTTTGCTTCTTTTACTAACTTCCTTTCCAAGAATCCTCTAGATTTGTCAATCATTGTTATTCATCCAGTCTTCAACAATACCATATATTTGTACATTATTGTTATTCATCCAATCTTTGACAATACCATCAATTTGTCCATCATTGTTATTCATCCAATGTTTGACAATACCATCCTTGATTGAGCAATGTTTGGATATTTCCCCTTTGATTGAAGAAATTAGGGAGATAAGCGATCTTCACTTGAATCAACCAACTCGTTTGACACTTGCTCATATTTGAATTCCCTTGGCTGATCTAAGGTCATTCGGTTGTGTCTTCTTTTGCGAGTTCATATTCATCAAGATAATTTGCTCAAAAATCCTCAATATTAGGCACAGAAACGAGACTCGTCAGGACTCGGTGAGTCTCGAGTCGAGTCCACCTGGTTGACTTTTGGGGGCTCAGATTCGGACTCGACCGAGTCCTGGTTGGACTCGCCGAGTCTAGGCGAGTCCCGTCAGCAGGACTCGACAGGCAAATTTTGAAAAGTGCAAAAAATACATGAAATTTAAAGTTAAAACCTTTTTTTTTTACTTATTGTGAATGCAAAATGATGTACGCCATGAAGGTTTGTATGGTTTTGGAGATCTTAATTTGGGCGTTGCCCCTTGACCCCACTGGGGGCGTTGCCCCTAGACCCTTGCAAGGGGCACTGCCCCTTGACCCCATTGGGGGCGTTGCCCCCAGATCCCCGCAAGGGGCATTGCCCCTTGATCCCACTGGGGGCGCTTCCCCCAAACCCTCGCAAGGGGCCCTGCCCCTTGATCCTGGTGGGGGCGTTGCCCCCAGACCCCCACGAGGGGCGTTGCCCCTCGAGCTCATTGGAGGCACTGCCCCTAGACCCCCACAAAGGGCACTACCCCTCATCCCATTAGGGAAATTGCCTCGAAACTTGAGATTATGGCTGCTGCATTATCCAGGACACATTCGTAGGAAGGATGCAGGCTCCTTTGAGCCATAGACTTCTAGTTATTGTTTTGAATCTTTTGATATTTCATATTTGTTTGGAACATTTGATGTCATGGATTTCATATTCCATGAGTTTTGTATACATTTGAGTCTTTGACTATATATCTAAGTGTGCTATTTCCTTTAGCAACTCAGCTACAATTTGTGTTTATACTTATATGATCGATGTATACTTGTGTTAGTGACGAGGACCTTGATTGGGTTGACCGGGTAGATAGAGAGGCTGAGGTTGTAGCCATGGCAGGGGAGGAGGCTAGAGCACGAGCAAACACATCTACAACTGATGTTGGTTAGGGTGGCATGGAGTCACAAGCAGAGACTATGGCTGTAGCTGCTACATCATCTTGGACCCACCTTAGATTCCTTGGACCCACTTGTAGTTATTGTTTTGATATTTCATATTTGTTTGGAACATTTGATATCATGGATTTCATATTCCATGAGTTTTGTATACATTTGACTATATTTATATATCTAAGTGTGTTATTTCCTTCAACAACTCAGCTACAATTTGTGTACATTATACTTATGTGATCGTTGTATACTTTGTGTATGTGATCAAATTTGCTTCTATTTAATGATGTTATTGTGTCTTTAAGGTTTATTTAATAAAGGGTGCTTGAAACAAGTTTTAAATCCGTAAAAATCTCTAAATTTCTAGGGTTTTTCCATTTTGCTGAGTCTGCACCGAGTTGAGTCACCCTAGCTGAGTCCGAGCCAAGTCTGAGTCCCGAGTATGCATGTAGATTTGGTCTTGAGTCTCTTATGTCATTTTTGAGTCAAAGCACCTGCTTTTGTGATTAAGTTTGACAATTGAACACCCATGCTTCTAGCATTTTTGACATTGGCACATTTGGGTTAATCTATATGGGGAAATTAGCTCCCAATTCGTGTTTCTTCCTACAATGCTCGTATGCAAGTGACAATTGCTTGCAATATATTCCATAAGGATTTGATTACTTGGGTATCATGTATTTTTGTAAGCATATGAGTCAAATCCACACACTTTGATGTAGGTGAAGGTAGGGAATTGAATGAACCAATCTTCCCACTCCATAATAATCATCCTTGCGTGATCTGAAATGTAGATGTAGTTTTCATTTTCTAGATCCATATATGTGAGCATGATAAAGACATCATTGACTCTTTTGAAGTGCCTCATCCCTTCTTTGTACTCCAATTGTGGAAACCGCAAGAAAAAACATTTTCTTGTTTGGACTTTTCCAACCTTGTAAAAGCATTAGCCTACACAAAAAGTAAATGAAATATGACACCATGTGGAAAGCTCTGATGTTGGAGAACTTTGTCAACTGAGAATAGGGTTGCTGATTAGATGACTCCAATCAATGTGTTTCCTTCCATCATAAATAAGGTCTAATTTTTGAAAGTCCTTTCTTCCACTTGGCTTATCACCCAATTGAGTATGTTAAATCAGTTTGGTAGGTATCTTTGGCAAGCGGATAGTCCTCAGTTCTATGCAATTTATTTTTTGGAATCTTGCACATTGCATTGTTCTATTGAAGTTCACATTCTTCTAAATCAATCAGCTGCATCTCTTCACTGTAATCCGAATGTTGATTCAAGAGTTTCAACATCTAAATTGCAAATGACTTGGTTGGCAAAAGACATATTCCTTTTTCTCCTTGGCTTCTAGTGATGGGCACAAGCTATCACTAATTCAAGGGATTGAATTGTGATAGGAAAAGAGGCAGCTTGTAGGAGTCCATTTTCTTCTATTTTGACTACCAAATCGCTCTCTACTCTGATTCTTTCATCCATCAAATAAAAAATATTCATATGACCAAGCATTGCATCTTGAACGTGGAATGAATTGTTTGATAAGAGTGTTTTAGGCTCCAAGACACTTGTTAAAATTGTGAAAAACATGAGCCACAGGATCAAACAATGAACAAAGACACCTTCCACGCAAGAGAGTTGCAAACAATAATATACAATATTCCTCAACAAGAAAAAGCTTTAGAATACAAGAGATTAAGAGAAGAGAAAAACTCAAGAGTAGAAGTATTACAAGGCATCAAAGATATAGGAGCAATCCTAAATGGTAAAGGGATTAGATTATGACAAGTGTCAACATCTCATGCAATGAGACAAAATGATCTAATAATAGCTCTCTAGTTAACATAGTAAATCACTCCTAAGTTTAGCTTAAGTGCATGAGAATAAATTAGACTAATAATCAATTAAAGATTAATTAATTATTAGCTGATGCATGATTACTCTAACATCCCCCCTTAAGATGAACTTAGGGAGTAGCTAAAAACCCTAAAAAGAGAATGCATGATGGGTCCCAATAAACAAGGCCTGGTGAGGTACCCATGTACAAACAAAAGATCTCTCAAAACTGGAGAAAAGGAGAAAACCGCTTTTGGAAAAACTCCTCTCCAAAAGAGAGAAAGGCGAATGGAGGATTGAAAAGGCCTCCAAATCAATGTGAAGGACTTGGGGAGTAGCTAAAAACCCTAAAAAGAGAATGCATGATGGGTCCCGATAAACAAGGCTTGGTGAGGTACCCATGTATAAACAAAAGATCTCTCAAAACTAGAGAAAAAGGAGCAAACTGCATGGGAAATGCTTCTTTCCAAAAGTGAGAAAGGCGAATGATGAAAGAGCCTCCAAATCAATGTGAAGGACTAAGAAGCCTCCAACCACAACAATGTCCCAAAAAAGAGGTAAATGTAGAACATTGTTGAAGCACAAATAAGCTATAGATTGTTGTCGAAAGATGACTGATATAGTGCTGAAATGAAGAACCTCCTCTGAAACAAATGATGATCAGGATCAAGATAACAAGAATTTGCATGAGTGCCCCTAATGACACTACTCAAATCAGATGGCAAACATCTGGAACTCAAAGATACAAATTTTAGGATTAAGAAGACAATAATCTGCATGAGTGCCCATAATGACACTACTCGAATTGGATGGCAAACAAAGACAAACATTTGGAAGTCGAAGATACAATTAGTACGCGAATTTCAATGAGTGACCTCAACATGCAAGATGCAAGTTGAAAATATAGGTCCAATAGTCTTTGATCAAATTAAAATGGAAGGACGCCTGCAAAAATAGGAATCAAAGAATGTCCATATGGTAAATGCTCCATCTCACTAAAATTCAAGATAACCAGCTATTGATGTATGCTGCATCCGCCTAGTACATAAGAACAAGAACTAGATACCCAAATCACTCCAAAAATGAAACCAAGGAAGCATTAGCACCAACAGTAGAAATCCCCCTTGTAATGCGGAAAGGGAGAGCCAAGACAGTGTTGATGTGTTTTTCATGACCGCACCAACGCAGAATAAAGTCGCCAACGGCTACCCTATTCTCTCTTGATCAAAGTATTCTGCACGCTAAGATTGCCAGAAAGTTCGTGCGTTCAACTCCAAGGTTCTTTCAGTGCGAATAGGCTCAGTTTGGCTCGATGTGATTTGCTGGTATTTCAAGGGGACTTACGGAATTGTTCGACAGCGGAGAAAGGAATTCAAATGCTCAAAGATTTATCTATGAAGTTCGGGTTTCCTATTCTAACCAGAAAGTACTGAATGAAATGGGGTAGGGTTTAGAGAGTCTAAATCTATTCTAAGGCGTGGTATATGGAGCTCAACTTCAGCAAACTTCAACCAAACTTCGCTTTGCCTCGCATCGGATAGCTTCCACGGAGTCGGTGCAATCTTCAGGGGAGATGACTAAAGATGTTCAAACCACCATTTGACATGAAGATACCATCACAACGACGCATACCACCATTCAAACTGTGATTGAAGTTAGGCCCAAACGTTTCCAGTTGACCACACAAGGCGCATTCACCATCAGCAAATACACTAGTGGTATGGATAGACGAAGTTGCTTAGATCAAACACCACATTTCACAACTAACATCTACTTGCATGGAATGAAAATTATACTACTTTGAACTATTTTACGCTACCATTTGAATCGGAAGGACGAAGAAACCTTGCTAGCTACTCACAACAAAGACGAAATTCACCATCAATGAAAAACTCTTTTATTGAGAGAGTGTTCACAACAATTTCTTACAAAGTTTTCAAAGGGAAAACTTTCCCTCTTCTTCAAACTACACTATCAATCTACACTAAGTTACTCCTAAGTTGTCCCTCTACTCTAATTCTATTCTAATCTTCTCTACTGTCTACTTTCTAATGAGTTACAAATGAGGGGGACTCCCCCTTTTATAGCTAGCCAAGTCCCAAAAGACGGCTAGGGTTACAATCGGCTGGATGGCCCAGATCGTGCCACCTCAGCCCTAAACAAGATTTGCCCTAAAAACCGCCACAAAGGAGAGTGGGGTAATAAATGCGCCATAATGTCCACCATCATCCTTCTAGAAGATTTCGTTTGTAGACGCGTTCACACTGTTCTTGATCTTCTTCTCGACTTTTCTTCTTTAACTTCTTTGTCACTTGAGCTAACACTTAGCCAATTTCTTGCAACTTTCTCCCTTCGAGATTGAAACTTGTAACTTTATCCTCCTTCGAAGGTTGTGATATCATCGTGCTTCACCACTTCCAGACATCGTGCTTGATCTCGACGTTCCTCCTGCAAAACAAGCAAGGAGAAGAGCATTAGAACACTTCATAATATAATCTCAACTTACTTACCTGATTTTCACGCTCTGATCTTCAAGGGCCCATCATTTTTCCTTAGCCAACTTTGCCTTCGTCATGATTCTTCATGGCCTTAGCCAAATTTTCAACGCATCTTCCTCAAGGGCGCATCATCTTCAACTGTATCTTCAAGAAATTCATTTCGCCTGCTGGAGCTCTGACAACTTTGATTTTATTCATCTCTGGTTCAAGAAGACCATCCTCACGAAGAATTCAATTAAATTCACCTAGGCAGTTCCTTTCAAATTCATTGTCTGGAGAATTTCACCTTGAAAACACATTTTCTTCATTTTGCCTTAGAAAATTTTCGAACTTCCCTTAGGAAAATTCATCAATCCTGCGCCCATTTAAAATCTTCATCCCAGAATCCTCGACAAGCTGTGGAAGACCTTAAAATCAACTCCTCATCGGCAATCCTCGATACCCAGAAGAAAATTTTCTCCAGAACGCGTCGAATTCATGGGTGCCCAACGAACGGGTTCATTTAATTTTCTTGAATTTTGAACCTTAGAAAATATTCTTTCATCAAATTTATTCTCGTTCTTCGATCCCCTCTGAGAACTTTGCTCTGACTTGGAAAATTTTATCAACCCGTGCAGCTGGCACTCACTGACTTCATCTCTGGCAACTCTGCTCATGCTTCAGGAAAATTCCATCGCCTCTCCAGACTTAGGCATTTTTCTAAGGGAGAAAATATTTGTGCCTTAGAAAATTTTTGAATCACTTTGAAAATTTTGCCTTAGAAAATTTTATATCCAGCTCGATCAACTTTGCCTGTGAAAATACCAACTTCACTCAGAAAATTTTCATGAAGGCGCCTAGCATATTTTATCCCTCACTCACCATTTTGCATTTTTCTTCACATTGAAAAACATTTATTTGAAGCTCAAACGCCTTAGCAATATTTTCCTTTTCTTCACTTAACATCTTTTACTTTGTGCTAGAAGTCTTTACTTCCAACGTCTAGGCAACATTTTCAACACCTTTAACACATATTACCTCAGGCGCAAGTAACACTTGGAGAAAAATAAAATAAAATAAAAGCGCCTAGCATTTTGTTTCATCCTTCACACGTCTTGGAACTTTTTCTAACACCTTATAACTCCCATCACCCTTGGCGCATTTTGCATGTGATGAGGGATAACGCCTTGCATTTACCAAGCATTGACCACACCTTGAGGCATTTTTAACCACGTTTCACCTCATTTACCAGCTTCATTTACTTTTACTCTCCTAACTTGGGCGCATTTGGAGGGGTGAGGAGGACAAAACTCTTTGACTTTGTTGACTTGATTCATCTTGGGCGCATTTCAGCCTTGATGGAGGATAAACTTTTCAAACGCCTTCATGTGACCTTTCAGCTTCCTTGCTTTGTCTCCACATGGCCCCATTTGGGCGCATTTTACTATGCATGGAGGATGAGATTCTTTGACTCCTGTTGACTCCTTAGTTGCATGGGCGCATTTTGGAGGTTATGAGGGATGAAGCACATGCAACGCCACCTTGACTTCCTTATTTTTGTCTTTACTTGCCATGCTTTGGGCGCATTTCCACCTAGGAGGAGGATGAAGAACTTTGACTTTTTGACTACCTTGCCTTTTGGGCGCATTTCACCATAGGAGGAGGACGAGTTTGCCTTAGAATTTTTTTATGCTTCTTGCTAGCATGTGGGCGCATTTAGCCTATGCTGAAGGATGAGACACTTTGACTTTCCCTTGACTTTCTTGTGAGTGGGCGCATTTTACTAGTGGAGGAGGATAAAGTTTATACTTAGAACTTTTTTTTATGCTATCAACCTCCCTTGGGCGCATTTTGAGGTGGCAAGAGGATGAGACTTAGAAATTTTTTTAAATTTTCTCCTTGAGGGTGGGCGCATTTCTCCATGTCTACAGGATAAAATTCTTTGACTTTTCTTTGACTAGTTGTGCTTTGGGCGCATTTTGGCCTGTGTACTGGACGAGCTCAACACTCTTAGAAATTTTCATGCCTTCTCATCAACTGGGCGCACTTTGCTAGGCCTGCTGGATGAACTTCCAGACTTAGAACTTTTTCTTCGTTTTCGCCAGTTTCCACACCCTGCTATTTATAGTAAGCTCTCTGAATTTTGCACTTCTGAAGCTCGGAACGACTTGAAATTTCGCACACTGCATCCTTATAAGCTCATCAACTTGTTGACACTGCCATTTTTAGTCACCCTGCTATTTTTAGCCTGTTTCTGAAGGTAGTTTACTATAAATAGTAACCGCTTGTTTCTGATAGCCCCATTGCTCCGATTGATTTGAAATTTTAATGAGGCGCTCCTCACCACGTGACCTGTCGGCTGACACTGACGCATGCAGTTGATTTACTGTTTTTAGCCAGTTTCCAATCTGACTTACTATAAATAGTAAGTGCTCCATTTGACTTGAAATTTCACCAGCAGATAGCTTGAAGAATGCTGATCGCGGTGGTTTACACCGGTTTTCGAAAATTCTGACTTTTTATGCCTCTTTTTGGGTCCCGAAGCTGGAAACCCTAATTTGATCTGCATGCGTATCAAATGATCTCTGTTTCTCTTCGTTTCTGTGGCATTGCGATCAGCTCGTGATCCTGAACTGCTGGGAGGCGGCTGCCGGGACATACCTGCTAAAAATAGCAAGTTCCTTACTGAGTGAGCATCTTCGTTTGCATGTCACACCATCGCGAAGCTCTCGAAAAACCCACCAGGAATCATCCGACATGCAAAAGAAACCCTGACACGCAAACCCTAAAAATAGCCCTGGAAGACTGAATTTTGAAAGTTGTCTCGTTTTGCATGTTATACCGTTGCGAAGGTCTCGAAAAACCCAGAAGGAATATGCCAACATGCAAAGAAAAACTCTGCATCTGAACCCTGAAATTTGTCCCGGAAGCTGGACTGCTAAAAATAGAAAGTAGTCTGTTTTCGCTCAAACTTTGCATACGAATAGCCTGATATGCCCTGAATGCCGTATGACTGTCGGAATCTCGAAAATGCTGAAGGATTGCCTGTAATTTGCACACTTACTAAAAATAGTAAGTTGTCAGAATCTGATGAAAATCTGCTGAGAGCCTGCTGGAAGCATACTGACAACAATGTTAAGCTTGGTTTTCAATTTATTCACTTTATTCGACCTCGGACTGACTAGGGAAGGCGAAACCCTAATTTCGGACTTGGTCAAATTTCACTTGTTTAAGCTCAATGACGGATACATCCCGAAAAGATAGACAGTAGAAAAGAGAGACAACAACAAAACGACCGAAAAGCAAAGCCAAAATTAGGGGGTCCCCATTTGCAATGGGGCAATGTGTGAAAAAACGTCACAATAGACAGGTACACTGAAATTGTGTGAAACCAAGAAGTGCATGTAGGAGAAACAACCTGCAAATAAAAGGGTGTGCAAACTAAGGCATACACACATGAGGCAAGAATCACTAAGTTTCAGTGTTGTCATGGAAGGGACACTCACTTTACAAAGGTGTGATGGCAAACAAAAGGCAAACATCAACCCCCCCATGGCACTTTATATCATAGTGCGAGTACAAAAGGCACAATAGGATGTGCAAAACCCCCAAAAAATATACACCAAAATGACACTTTATTTTAGTGCGTCTTCAAAAGAGAATGTGCATGAAAAAATGTCTACAATGGTCAAATATGACAAAATACTGGAAATAAATGTAGAATAGCCAAAAACGAGTCATCCCACACAAACGAAAAGTTTCCAGGAGCTAAGATGTCCAAGTAATTCACCAGAATGTGAAAACACAAAAAAATTGAATAAAATGTACTTGGAGAGAAATCTAGAAAAAGTGCATGGATGGCTGTGAAGAGCTCTAAAAGACCGTCCCAACACCACTGGAATCGCGAAAAACAGAGAAACAGGTCAAAAGTTATGAGCTCGGGATTGAAAACAACACCTTTGACTTCAAAGGCTATAGAATGCACCAACAACAAAAACAAGTGAGGAGACCCACACCACTAGAAAGTTGACAGAATCAGCTTTTTGACGATATCTCATTTGCCTAATTTTGATATTGTGTGCCCAAGTTATGGCCAAAAGAAAAAAAATTGCTCCCTTAGGTCCAAAGAGGGGTCTTGAAGGGCCCTGCCCTAGTTCGTACTGCTGAGGTTAGTATGATGTCAACGGATATTCCCAAAACATTCCGACTGTTGGGAAAAAAACCCGGTTGCTTGTAAACATCGCCGGAAAACTAAAAATTGTTGGTATTCCAAAGACACCAGAATATTCCTGTCTGTGCACTAGAAGTATGGTTGCCAGAAAATTTGCTTGTACAATTTTTAAAAATTGTCGTTTTTGAAAAAAATAATAATAAAATTTGGGCATGCACCCAACACTTATAATAAGCGTCGCGCTTATAATAGCGCACTCTTATTAATAGCGCCATCGCTATTAATAAGCGCAATGCTATTAATAAAGCACAACACTTTAAAATATGTGCTTTTTTTAATTTTAATTTTAATTGTTTTCAAAAAATCCATACGATAGATGTACAGGGGCCGTACCAGGGCCCTTGGTAAAAACTTTTTGCCCTTGAGACTCCTGTAACAAAATTGGACAAATTTCTAGTCAAAATTCGTCAAATTGGCTTCCTGAATCCAATGGTGAGGTCTATTTCGCACCAAAATACACCTAAAAATCGCCCACCTCCAAAAATTGCAAAAACAAACAATAGAGAATCCAGATCTGAAGCCTATAACTCTTGTTGAAGAAAAAAAAACTTAGAAATGGAATCCTTGCTTTGATACCATGTTAGAATTGTGGAAAACACGAGCCACAGGATCAAACAACGAACAAAGACACCTTCCATGCAAGAGAGCTGCAAACAATAATATGCAATATTCCTCAACAAGAAAAAGCTTCAGAATACAAGAGATCAAGAGAAGAGAAAAACTCAAGAGCAAAAGTATTACAAGGCATCAAAGGTATGATAATACAATGAGGGTTGAGTGCTATATAGGAGCAACCCTAAATGGTAAAGGGATTAGATCATGACAAATGTCAACATCTCATGCAATAAGACAAAATGATCTAATAATAGCTCTCTAGTTAACATAGTAAATCACTCCTAAGTTTAGCTTAAGTGCATGAGAATAAATTAGACTAATAATCAATTAAATATTAATTAATTATTACAACATTTTCATGCAGTTCCATCTTCTAAAGGGTCTTGTTGTTATTCGTGACTTGAAATATATAAAAAATTGAAAGAGTAACCCTATTGTAACTGACAGAAGTAGAACAACACTTTGAAAGGAGATATTTGGTATGATAACCCAAACAAATGGAAGAATTTTGAAGGTTAAGCTGGTAAGTATGTTTTCTTCACCACAGCTGCAACTTGACAAGTAATCCTCCTTGACACCAAAATTCAGACCTTTTTACCTGCAAATTCAAGGAGAAATAGATGCTTTCTGCTATATACAGCAGAAGTAAGGATTGTTTTGTGATTTTGATGAGATGAAACATGTTAAAGTAGGTCATCAAAGCTTTAATCCTTGCTTTGTTCTTAATATAAGTTGATTGTATAAGATGGTGCCATATTTTTAAGTGTTTTTTGCTTTAAAATATTCAAGGTAGGCATTTGATTGCTACTTAGCTGACTTGCTTTCCTTGGTTGCAGTTTTGAGCTGGCGATGCCATTTCAAAATTGCAACATCCTTTATGTTTTAAAATTGTCTTTGGTTAAACACATTTCACTAAGGTTCATGCTAGGGTTTAAGTCATAGTTTTGTTGTGGCTTCTCTGCTTCAAAAGTGTGAATTCCCTTGTCTCCTTTCACTTTACATGCTAGTCGATTTTCTAGTGGCACAACCACTTGAAAAGTGTGATTATTTACTTGTTTGTTCTTTGAAGTTGGTGTTATTTCATAAGATAGTCGCCACTTCATTGTAAATTAGGGTAGTGTTTTAGATTGACCTAGCCACTAAAACGGTGCAATTCCTACTTGGTGCAGTTTACTTATCGCTCAACCATCTTGATCACCATTTTGATTTGCCTTACCACTTGAAAGTTGTGACACCTTATTATCTTCAAGCCCTTTCTCTTGGGAATGGATCCCTTAGAGATTTTCTATCTTAGGCATGATACTCTAATGGAGAAGCCACTTGAAAAGTGTGATATCTCTTGACCATTTTTAAATGCTTTAAACTTGGTGTGCATTCTTTCAATCTTTTCCATTTTTAACTCATTGCACTTGAAAGGAGTGCTAGAGGATTCAACAACCGTTTGCCAATATTGTTTTCAGATTCAAGTCTTCACTATTGTATCATCTTTTGTTTCATGCTCGAGGGATGTTTACAATAGAGTTCAGCATAACATAAAAATAACAAAAACATCAGAAACAAGCTGAAACATAAGGAAAAGCATACAATTAAATAAAAGTCTAAAGGAAAACACAAAATTGGCATTTGGATTGGGAAATGGCTATGCGAGTGGACACTAAAATGAATGCATAAATTTCAAGGTATGCAATTTCCAACTCTATAGATTGTGCACCTCAAGTGAGCATGCATATGCTATTGCCTCATTTTGCTTCTTGTCATTAGCTCTCACCATTAGTAGCTAAATCCTGTTGCTAGCATTTATTTGTCTCTTTGCTTATGTTACTGAGGCCAATAGCCTTTTCTCCCAGCTATGGTAACCTTGGTGGAATACATCATTTTGAGCTCACACAAATAGGTTCCCCATCATTTGGATTGGGAAATGGCTATAAGGAACTGTAATTTACATTGCCCAGTGATGTTCAGCTCCACATGTTCACTAATCCAACTTGGTAAGGCTTTGGCTTTTCATATTTAAATATTTTCCAGCGAATAGTTTTGACCAATTGCTTAGAGATCAACTTCCTTTGACTTAATGTGCCATATAATGTTGATTTTTGTAGCTCGAAAGGTGGGATGTGGAGTTGTTTTAAAGCAACTCGAGTTGGATATGCTTTAAATCACTTTAAAGGAACTTGAGTTAGATATGCTTTAAAGCAATTTGAGTTGGATTTTCAGCAATAGTAGTTTTTTATTCTTTAATAGAATGTTTCCAAGTTTGTGACGATAAGATAAATCCAAGAGTGATTTTATGTGTAATTAAAGCCAAAGAAAGCAAGGAAAGATTCTTTTCTTGCACGCTAAGTAAAGTAGCTAGGCTCTATAAATGTAAGATTGCTGTAGCAAACTCGTATTGTATTTTCGAAAGAAAAGTTTGCTGTTAGGCTGAATAGAAGATCCAACATTTGTAGGTTTTTCCCCACATTGGGGTTTCATGGGTATATCTGTGTTATTGTCTTTTTGTGATTGGCTTCTTGTTATTATTTTTGCTTCTGTTGTTATTAGTTGTTAATTAACCCAGTTGTGTTAATTGTTATAAATCAGATTTTTTTCTGTGAATTTATTGTGCAATTAATCTGTTGCTGGGTTATAGAAATTAACATGGTATCAGAGCACTAAACTCTAAATACGAAGCCAAGATTTGTGACGCAAATTTCAAGAATTTTTTTTTCAGATTTTCGTCTCCAGTTCTTTTGTGGCTATGGCAACTGGTGTTCGATACGAGGACAGGCTTGAGGGTGCGTCTAACTTCTTGCAGTGGAAGGTTCGGATTACATCTGTTCTCAAGGAGAACAGGTTGTGGATCTATGCTAGTACATAAGTGACACCACCAACAAATGATCCTGTTGCCTTAGATTCGCATGAAGTCAAAGAGGCCAAGGCTTAGAGGATTATCCTGGATGGAGTAAGAGATCATTTAATTCCTCATTTATTGGGGAAAGACACTGCCAAGGAGATGTGGGATACGCTCACAAAACTTTATCAGAGCGACTATCAGTGTCGGAAGATGATGCTCAAGGACAAATTGCATAATACCAAGATGTCCAAAGGTGAGAGTGTGACCTCTTACTTGTCCAAGCTGACATAGGTCAGGGATGAGCTTGTTGCTGTTGGAGAGACGATTGATGAAGATGAGTTGGTGCGTATAGCCTTGAATGGTTTTTCGAAGCACTGAGAAGTGTTTGTCAAGTGTGTTGTCGGCAGAGATCGGCTACCTGATTGGGAAAGACTTTGGGATGATTTTGTTCAGGAGGAGATCCGTGAAGGTGCTCATCGAGGAGATCAGACGAAGAAGGGTTAAAACGAAGAAAATCTTGCTCTTGCTAGCAAGGGTAAGAAGAAGTCCAATAAAGAGAAAACGAAAGGTTCTTCTTCCAAGGAGTGGGAAGAAGAAAGATCTGAGCAAGATAAAATGTTTTTGTTGCCATCAGATGGGTCACTATGCCAGTCAATGTCCGAATAAGAAAAATAAGGACAAGCAGAAGAAGCAATTTGCTGCTACAACAGAGGTGGACGAGTTTGCATCATGATTTGAGAATGAGTTTTCACTCATTGCCTGTCTCTCAAGTTCAATTGCCAATAGGGTATGGTATATTGATAGTGGGGCTTCTCGCCACATGACGGGAGTCAGAGAATGTTTCACCGAGTTGGAGGAGAAGAAGTTGGATTTCTATATTGAGCTTGGAGACAATGCCAAGTACCATGCAACTGGTATTGGCACCGCCAAGTTTCAGAGGGAGTCTGGAAAACCTTTGTTGGTGGAGGATGTGTTGCATGTCCCTGGCATGACAAAGAATTTAATCTCAGTTTCTGCTTTGGAAGACAAGGGTTACATCGTGACCTTTGAGAGGGGAAAAGTCTATATTCGTCCCAAAGATTTCCAAGGTTGCAAAAGTGATTGGAGTCAGGCATGGCAGCTTGTTTCGGTTATAGTTTGAGCCAACACATGTGTTGGTTAGTAGCTGTAAAGGGATAGGAGAATTGTGGCACAGGAGGATGGCTCACCTTCACCATGAAGCACTTAATATTCTTAAGGAAATAGTGACGGGGCTGCCTGAGATGAAAACAAAAAAGCATGAGGTGTGCAAAGGCTGTGCACTTGGGAAATATGCCAAGACCAGTTTTCCAAATAGCGACACTAGATCCGAAGGGATTTTGGATCTTGTACACTCAGATGTGTGTGGGCCCATGTCAACAACATCCTTGAATGGGTACGAGTATTTTGTTACTTTCATTGATGACTTCTCCAGGAAAACATGGATATATTTTCTAAAGAATAAAGATGAGGTCTTCAGTAGGTTCAGAGAGTTTAAGGCTCTCTTGGAGAACCAAACAAGGAGGAAGATCAAGATACTAAGGTCTGATAATGGAGGCGAGTATACCTCGAATGCCTTCAAAGAATCTTGTGCTCAGGAAGGTATCAAGAAAGAGTTGACAGTTCCGTACAACCCGCAGTAGAATGGGGTTGCTGAACGGAAGAATAGGGCTATAGTTGGAGCAACCAAGGCCATGCTTCATGATCAGGATCTTCCTTGGTTCTTATGGGCAGAAGCTTGCAATACAACTGTGTATTTGTAGAATAGGAGCCCTCACAAAGTGTTGGGCGAGTTAACTCCAAAAGAGGTGTTCACTAGTAAGAAACCAGATTTGGGGCACATTCGCATCTTTGGATGCCTTGTGTATTGTCACATTCCTGTGGAGAAGAGAACCAAGTTGGAACCTACTACAGAGAAGGGTATCCTTGTTGGGTACAATGAAACTTCTAAGGCTTATTGGGTTTACATTCCTGCTCTTAGGAAAACAGTTGTTCGCAGAGATGTGAAGTTCGAGGAAGAGAGGGCTCTTCAAAAGTCAAGCAACTTGATGAATGAGGAGGAGCAATCACCCACGGTTGAGATAGCACAAATTCCTCAAACTTCAGTCACGCAAGTTGGAGAGCAGAGCAAGCAGGTCGAGCAGGGTGATCAGATGGAGGAACAAATAATTCCTCAGCCTCAGATTCCTATTCCGAGAAGAGGGGAAAAAGGGCAGCTGAGCAAACATTGAGAGAGGCTCAAGAATATGTAGGTGATCCTCAAGATTGAGTCAGATAGAGAAGGGTTCCCAGACGTTATTCTGAGTATGTGGCACTTATGAGTGAATTAATTGAAGTAGAGCCTTCCAGCTTTCAGGAGGCATCCAAGCACCAAGTGTGGAGAGATGCCATGGTGGAAGAGTATTCTTCCATCATGAAGAATAGTGTGTGGGAGGTAGTACCACGACCAGAAGATATCTGTGGTGGGCTCGAGATGGCTGTATAAGATTAAGCATGCTGCAGATGGTAGTGTGGAAAAGTTCAAAGCCCGGTTTGTGGCTAAGGGGTTTTCTTAGAAGGAAGGAGTCGACTATGATGAGACTTTCGCTCCAGTAGCTAGGTACTCATCCATAAGAGCTATCATTTCTGTAGTAGCACAAATGGGTTGGAGGATTCACCAGATGGATGTAAAAACGGCCTTCCTTAACGGAGTGATTGAGGAAGAGATTTACATAGAGCAGTCAGAAGGATTTGAAGCACATGGGAGGGATTCTCATGTATGTAGGTTGAAAAGAGCAATGTATGGACTCAAGCAGGCTCCCAGGGTGTGGAATTCACGTATTGACAGTTACTTGCAGAGCATGGGCTTCATCAAGAGTGAGGCGGATCCGAACCTGTACTATGTTCAGGTGAAGGGTGAACTTCTTATATTGGTGTTATATGTTTATGACCTATTTCTCACAGGGTCAGAGGAGCTCATAGCACACTGCATGCAGGATCTTGCAGGAGAGTTTGAGATGAAGGACTTGGGGTTGATGCACTACTTTCTGGGATTGGAGTTGTGGCAGAAAGAGGGAGAGATCTTCCTTGGACAAGGGAAGTACTTAATTGATATCTTAAAATGATTCAGGATGGAAAACTGTAAGCCTATGTCAATGTCACTTGTGACCAATTGGAAGAAGATTGATGCTTCTAAATCAGAGGTAGTGGACCCGACTTTATACAGACAGTTGATAGGCTCTCTTATGTATCTGGTCAACACCAGGCCAGACATTTGTTTTGCAGTGAACTCACTCAGTCAGTTTATTGTGGAACTTAAACGTGTGCACTGGATAGCTGCGAAGCATGTTTTGAGATATCTCCGAGGCACAGTTGATTATGGGCTGAAGTATGTTCAACAGGATGGAGTGAAGCTCGAGGGGTTTACCGATGCAGATTGGGCAGGCAGTACAACTGATCGGAAGAGCACTTCAGGGTGCAATTTCAGTTTGGGATTAGGAGCAGTCTCTTGGTACAACAGGAAACAAAAGTCAGTTGCGCTGAGTTCTGCAGAGGCCGAGTATATGGCAGCCAGTATGGCTACATGTGAGGCTATCTGGCTTTGGAAACTTCTAGCTGGGCTCTTTGATCAGGAGCTGGATCATACAATCATTTACTGTGATAATCAGAATTGTATCAAACTCTCTGAGAATCCAATGTTTCATGACAAGTCAAAGCACATTGAGATCAAGTACCACTTCATCAGAGATTGTGTGGAGAAGGGGATAGTGAAGCTCAATTACATTCCTACGGACGAACAGATAGCAGATATCCTGATGAAGGCCTTGATGAAGAGCAAGTTTGAATTCTTCAGCAGAACACCTTCCTCGCTAAGAGGGAGTGTTGATATTTGTAGCTCGAAAGGTGGAATGTGGAGTTGCTTTAAAGCAACTCGAGTTGGATATGCTTTAAATCATTTTAAAGCAACTCGAGTTAGATATGCTTTAAAGCAATTCGAGTTGGATTTTCAGCAACAGTAGTTTTTTATTCTTTAATAGAATGTTTCCAAGTTTGTGAGGATAAGATAAATCCAAGAGTGATTTTATGTGTAATTAAAGCCAAAGAAAGCAAGGAAAGATTCTTTTCTTGCACGCTAAGTAAAGCAGCTAGGCTCTATAAATGTAAGATTGCTGTAGCAAACTCGTATTGTATTTTCGAAAGAAAAGTTTGCTGTTAGGCTGAATAGAAGATCCAACATTTGCAGGTTTTTCCCCACATTGGGGTTTCCTGGGTATATCTGTGTTATTGTCTTTTTGTGATTGGCTTCTTGTTATTATTTTTGCTTCTGCTGTTATTAGTTGTTAATTAACTCAGTTGTGTTAATTGTTATAAATCAGATATCTTTCTGTGAATTTATTGTGCAATTAATCTGTTGCTGGGTTATAGAAATTAACATATAAGGCTTAGATTTGACCATTGTTGTTGTTGATAAAGTTGATGGCAACTTGTGTTGCTTGTCGTTGTTCTATCAATGCTGTTTCATTATGCCACCTTTCATTATCATGATCTTGGTTGGATGGATACTTAATTTTTCTTTGGCACAATTGTCTTCCTTGGTGCTAAATACATAATTCTTGTTTTATGACATCAGAAACTATTTGCCTCCTCGATGGAAATAATTAACTCAATAAGTGCTCTTTCAAATGTCAATTCTTGTGATATTTTTTTAGCTCTTCCAATCTTTTGTGCTATGTGTCTTCTATACCATATTAGTAGTCTTTTTCCTTGACCTTGAGCTGCAAAATCTCTGCACTTCTTGTCCTTGATCCTTAGGAAGTTAGATGATTCAATAAATACTTTTTTACTTTTCAATTAATATACAGTGCTCTTTTGTATGTATTCTCCTAGGTCTTGATGTCAGAGAACACTAACTCATTCCTCGTAAAAGGATTGAGATTGCCTGTGTATTTCACTTACACATCCCTATTTTCAGTGCCAATCTCAATATATATTTTTTTCTTATGGAACATACTATTCTTGCTTCTGCTTGAGATAATTGCCACTTGATATGACACTTATTTTGATATCCTATAGCATTGAACTATATCATGATCCAGTGCTTACAATATTCCCAATGTTCCAGTGGAGTTGTTTTCATAGATCGACTGTCTGTATATGGCTCTTCCAAAATATTAGTGCATGTTCTATTATCTTCAATGCACTTTTTTGCTTTTAGTGTAGCCTTGACAACTGAAGTACACCACCAATTTTTTTTTTTTTGGTTCAATTTCTTGCTTGTTTAGTAAATCAAATTGTATCACAGTACCTAAAAAAATCAAAATATAATATTAAATTCTGAAATGAGAATTGTATTTTATAATATTAAATTACAGTAAGAGAAATGAACCAAGATGATTATCCATTTACATTTGAACGGATAAATCATGATTTTGTGCCACATAAATGCTTGTCTAGAATATAACAAATGTATATAGGACATTCTGAATGATAGATTGTTTCAGTATTTTGTGCCACATTCAAGCATATAAGTTATGATTTTTTGCTACATAAATGCTTGTCTAGAATATAACAAATGTATATAGGACATTATGAATCATAGATTTTCACAGTATTGATGCTGGTACTGACAGTCAATGCACAAATGAGTGCACTTAAAATACATAATTTACAATAGTGGATGAGTATAATCTAGAAATATGACCATTAGGTGTACAAAGCTGAGTGCCACTATGTGGGGATATTATCTTCATTTCAGGTTTCGGGATAATCCCACCTCCCATATTTTCTTCATTTTGGGTTTCAGGATACTCCCATCTCCCATAATATCGATTTTTGGAGTTTTTCCTTATTTGTTTCCTAATAATAACTCAGGTTCTTAATAAGCTTGCTATTGGATTTTATAATTTTGAGATGAGAAACCAATCTTATACACATTCATCATGTTTGAGAGATGGTAATACTTTTGAAGTTTGTGATTATTTGCAACAGGTGTTGTATAGCATTTATTGAAGACTTCTCTTGTAGTTTTTTTTGAATTCACAAAAGATGTTTTAGTCATAATTGATAATGAGGCAATATTAGAACACATGCAAGGTGCTTGTATGTTTCCACAACAAACCTTATCGACAGTATCATTGGCAGCAGGCAACTGATGCTGCATGTGTTCTTCCACCAGATTTTGTGGAGGATGTATAGAACTACGGCAGGTAATATATTGTTGACTTCGGGGATCATATTCTATACTAATCTTGTGTTGATCTCATCAAGTGGCTTTGATATCTACCCAACTTTATCATTTATATTTGATCACATATTCAATATTTCTTCTGGCATATCCCGAGTCTATTTTGCCAATTTATTCTCGATATCAAAAACTAGTGTTTATGGCTTGCTGCCTGTAGTTGATTCCCATACAATATAATCATACTGCCCAAAATTTTTCCCACTTCATGCAATACCCATTTCTTCTGCCTGTTTTTGAATTTTTGCTTTTATTCCCTTTTAAATACCTCCTTGAGACTTATTCCTAGTGGTTGCCTTTTGCTAAATATTATTACCAGAAGACTTTGTCTTCTTCCAAACTGAGAGATTTATATGTTTTACATATGTCATATATCTTGGTCTGTAGATTATCAATGTCTAAGATTAATGAAATCTAAATGATAACTAAAAATATTGGAAGGCAACCTTATTACTGGCACTGTCTGCTTTACAGGCTTATGCTTTAACGAGCTTTAGACAAAGACAATTGAATCCGATCTATCATTGAACTAATTTTTTTTGACCTGATTATTCTTGTAAGCAATATATGTATTTATGTGCTATCTGCATTCTTCTCCATAAGTTATAGTTTAGTGTTTTGTGTTGAACTGAGTGCCTGGATTAACCTCTTCTTGTATGCTACATATTTCTATATTTTAAATATTGCTATGTCTGGGTTTAGTTCTATGGATTGACCCTTTTTTCTCTATCACACACACTAACACATCAAATTTTCATTTTCCCTTTCTTACGTAATGAAACGAACTTTAAGTATGAATTTCTCTTGTATTACATAATTCAACAGTTTCTCATCTGATCCTTATCTTATTAGAGGATTCTAGCATTTAATTATGCTTGAATATTAATTTTTGTTTCAAAATGTTTTACATTTTCTAGGGATCTTCATCCATCATGTTGTACAGTTTTTCATCTGATCCTTATCTTATTAGAGGATTCTAGCATTTGAATATGCTAGACTATGAAGCAATGTTGCAAAGTTGCTGCAAGCAATGTTTTGTTTCTAGGGATCTTAATCCATCATGTTGGTACTTGAATATTATGTTATATTGTGTTGAAGTTTCAGTTAATCAGGCCTGGTCTCATTTGGATAGAATCTGATTATGATATTTACAAGAAATCTACACAAGACTAGACGGGGTGACCATTTTCTGAACAAATAGAGTATCATAAAGATTCGTTATAGTTTCATGATGTACTCAATGACACACTCTATCATTAGACAACATAGGCAGTGCCTCCCTTGACTGACCCAATGGAAAAAGTACCAATATTTGCAACAAACACACATTGCTTCCATCACTGGATGGACCATTGCAGTGTGAAACATTTTGTATGCTGTCTTTAATAAGAAGGTTTCAGTGGAATGTCAAAACAATTTTACTTAGCTAAAGTTGAGAATAATAGAGAGGGAAACTGTATGACTCATAGTTTATTTTCAATCAGAGATAAGTTTTAAGGATTTGTGTAGTTTGCTGTATTCATTTCTTAAATATTTCATACATGCACAATAGCTCTTCATTGACTTTCCCTTGCGCATATTTTTCTGCAGTTGACACTGGTTGCCCTCTTGACTTTGACAACCTGGATTTCACAGAAGTAATCTCTGCATGCTTTGGCCCAGACAGAGGCAGATGCTGCCGTTTTGTTAATGCTGTAGTTGCAATCTCTATGTCAAGGTACACAAATGCTACAAGTCAGCTTGCAATTCCTTCATCGTCTTCTGAGAAGTGCCTCAAGGCAATATCAACCACTCTGCAAAAAAATGGTCTGCCATCCAATGTAACAGCATTCTGTGGCTTGGGTACAAAGATTGCCACCAATTTTCATTGTAAGGGGCGTACAAATATAGACGAAATGGAGAGCACACCAAGGTTCCAGGAAGTACAGTTGAAGTGTGTGAAGCCACTTTCTTCATCAGCTGAAAACTGCAGAACGTGCTTGAATGCCAGTATTACATTTCTTCGCAATCTTGGAGGTACAGAAGATAATATGACTTTTAGTATATGCAGGGATGCTACCTTTGTTACTATTGCAAGCTATGGGGATTCAGACTTTGCGAATGACAAAGCAAGCTGTTTCTTTAATGTTACAGGCCTTGAACACCAACCTGGTATGTTTCTTATCTCTAAATAACAGGAAAAATGTTAAACTCTTCATTAAAAGCGTTGTTCATTACTGCTTGCTGAGCATTAGAGAAAATTTTAGATGGGGCCTTGAACACCAACCTGGTATGTTTCTTATCTCTAAATAAAAGGCAAAATGATTAAACTCTTCATTAAAAGCCCTGTTCATTACTGTTTGCTAAACATTAGAGAAAATTTTAGATGGTTTGAATTGGAACCTCATTAAAATATTCTTTTCTCATTGTAAGTTGCTTTAAGTACAATCTGAGTTCCAGTACTCCACCACAGGTTATTTAGAATTCCATCATGATTCAAATTTTAGAACTGGTTAGAAACATATTTTTTTGATCAATGCATTTGTCATGATTTATAAAAGGTGGCTTCGGAAAAAGGCATCTATATTTTGATATAAATCATCTCATCCATCCTCACCACTTAAAATTCTGGACGGCTTTTATGAGTGTCATAAGTTATGTACCTAGACACAACCATAATATTAGCAGTATGTTATGTTCTATTTTCTCCTATGCATTAGACTTGTAGGGACAATATTAGGTTATTTTTTCAAGAGGCACATTTTGCACCTAACATCAACTTGGACTTTATGGGGTGGATCGATGCATGCGGAACATTGGAAGCTGACCTTCGTATAAATGTATAACTCTTAATAATAATGAGTAACAAATATAGCAAATGTCCTTGACATTATAAATCAAACTTTTTTCAAGAAGGTGGCACATCAAAACTCAAAAATCAGGCAAGTACAGGTTAAGTGTCTTTCTGTATTTAAATAATGAAGCTAGGAAATGTCTAAACTATCATAAATCCATCTTAACATGGATATGCACTATGAGTTATCCAAAAGACTTAAAGGTGTCAATCCCAGTCTTCTTACAACTATTTTGTGGTTGGATTGGTGCCTCGAGTCTCCTGGATACCTTTTGGCAGAAATCAGTCCCATGTTAAGGGATTGGTAAACGATTATGTCTCAATGTAATTAGGATTATCTTTCCCCTTATATAATTTGAGATAAAACCCTAGGCTATGTATCTATAATCATTCTGCTATATGTTTAATACAAGGAGCCATCTCTTATGGATTTCTTATCTATTTCAGCTATCTCTTGTAGACCATGGGTGTGCAGACGCTCCTATCTAATTTTTTCATATAAGTAGTTTATATTTCATGGAATGTTGCAAGAGCTACTGGGGCCTAGTTGATTTTTCAGTGCTGCTGTAAAAATGCCACGTTTATCTAAGAAACTAGTCAAAGTTTGGGACCACAGAAGTGTGGAGAAATTCCAGGTTATAGGGTTGAAGATCAATCTTCTAGAATTCTTGGGTCTTGATATCGAGATTTCTCATATACTACAGAAAATTTGAACTGACAAAGATTTTTGATCCCTGTATAGTTTAGAAAAAACTATCTTCTTAGCTAGGAAGGCAAAAATCTATGTAGATGCTGTTGGGAAGAAGATTTCGTGTTTTGAGTAAAGAGGGGTATGCAATTTATAAGAAAGTGGGAATCTTGGGTCTTTGCATTAAAAAAACCTAGCTAGTTGTTAGTCAATTCCAACTCTACTCATGTCATGCCCCTTTTGTAATAATCTATGTTATGGACCAAATTGCCTATTTCTAATTTTCTACACCTCCCTTGACCCAATTTTTTGTGTGTTCATCTCCATCACCCATGTGTTTTCCCAAGGTCCTTGAAGTTTCTAAGTATGGAAGCATGTCTAATTTTCTAAGTCTATGTAAGTAATCAGAGTTATGGAGTTTCCCTTCCTTGCATTCCCTTTTGTCTATTTTTGTTAGGGTACTGAACTTCCCCATACTATCATACCCCCCTTTTTCCTTGCTTTCATTCTTTATCCCATCGAGACTTTGGAGTTTCCCATATAGTCATATCTCTTTGCCAAACCTTGCTCCTTCACCCTTTGTCGAAGAGTAGACTTTTCACCGGTACGCCTCCCTTCCATACCTTGGCTCTTGACTTGTGGTATGCGTTATGGAGTATCCTTGACACCCCAACTTTGACATTATTGGCTCTTTTCACTGTTCACCTTACCTACCCCCATGCACACTTGAATTGTCATTAATGCTTAGTTGGATGATGCTCCTCCTTTTAGAAGATTTTGTGGCCATAAAAGGATCATTTAATAATGGGGACATGGATCCATGTGGATCTCTTGTGGTGCAAACAATGGAGACAACCTTGGCCACCATTGCGGTCGTTAGGGTTTCAAACCCTATGGGATGTCTCGCCATTATTGCAGAGGATGATTGGGTTGTAAGAAACATTCCCCATGCCTCCAGAGTACATTCCAACGCACGTGGCACAATTTCAAGCACAAGTCGAAGGAAAATGTTGCCCATTGGGTATGGGGGCATTCTTTTCGAGTACCAGCAATGAGATTTGGCATTTGATGTAGTCTCTGACTTTCTTTTGGTGGGTATTAAGGATTTGAGGTCTAAACATAATTATTATTATGAAAATATTCCAAACCCTAACTTGAAGCTATTCTGAACCCTATTGTTTGAGCATGCATATCTGAGGACGAAAACCCTTGGATCCATAGGAGGTCGAATGATAGAAACCGTGAAGATCTCACATGTCAAAGGATTAAGACCCATGGAGAAAAATCAAAACTTGATGATTCAACACCTTCCTCGAATGGTTAACTCAAGTGGGGCACATGAAAAATCAATAGCATTTCAATTACATCAGCTCAAGTATGCAAACCATTATTACAAAGGGAAAGATATCCTAGTTAATTTTGAAGGTCATTGGCATCTATAGATAACCTTTCTTCCATTTGTGAAATAATTCCAAGACTTTCTTATGTAGAGAGGCTAGAGTTTGTAGCCAAGAGCAAGACAAGAAACTTCATCTTGCTAATGTTGCATACATATCTATAGATCTACAAGAATGGAAAGAGCAGTTGTTGGTAACAACATAAAAAGATCTAATTCTAAGTTATAGGGAGGCCCAAAAGACAAATGGAGTAAATTCTATTGGGAATAAACGTATGGTCACTCTTATAGATTTGCAAGTAGTGATGAAGAATTTAGAAAGGATGAAATCATAATATTTGTATTTGATTAAGGATAAATATTTGGTCATTAGAATTGCAGAGTTGGTTGTAAATGCATCTCAAGAAGAGAAAGAAAGGGTTGATGAACTCATCTCTAAGCTTAAATCAACCAAGGGCACTTTGGAAAAGACTCCGAGGGCACTTTTGGAGGTAGAAGAACAACTTGATGCTAGAACAAATGTTAGGAAGCAAAATAATGAAGCAAGATTTAAGGAAAGTAAGTTAGGCATAATTGAGACAATGGGGTTGGGAATTGAAGGCTAACAAATGCATCAGCTTGAAGACAACCACATGGATTTGGGAATATCTTCTGGTTTAAGTTTCTTAGCTTGTGATAATATCAAAGTAGTGTAGTAGAAGTAGACTACATCATAAGAAGGTATGAGAATGGGGAATTGGAAATTCCCAAAATTGGAATGGGTAAGAAGACCCAAGCTTATGATTTTGAAACAAAATACGTGAAGGGCAAAAAGAATGCAATTATTGATGCCTTCCCTGTGAATCCCATCTTTGGCTCCATTTGTGTCAATTTTGGTGATTGGATGAATTCTATCATGGTGGGATATTCCAAGGATACACTTGTTGCTAACATCTTAGATAGAAATTAGAAGGATAATAAGCAAGTGAGATAAAATGGTCTCATGGGGTGCAAACAAAAAAGCTTTTGAAGGCGTTGCATGATACGTCTATGGTAGGACACTCTAAATCCTACACAAATTGTAGGAAAAGGAGAAAGAGATTCACGTGGAAGTGCTTCAAGGAGGGTCTTGTCATGCATATCAATAGGTAAACTACCTGCTGTCTGAATGGAGAACATGTCCTTCCAAGTCTGCTACCATTTTCTCTTATTTAATTTCAAGGTTGGGAAGGTCATAGTTGAAAAAATCTCCAAGTAATCGGCGAGTTTTAAAAAACTCAGTTTTTTTTTTTTAATTTGTTTGTACGGCGGGTTTTTCCTGCATTTACTGGCCAAAACTGTTCGTTGAATAAAAGAGAAAAAATCACCGAGTTTTTGACGAGTTTTCGCCAAAAACACGGTGTGGGGGTGCTGCCCCTCGACCCCATTGGGGGCATTGCCCTCAAACTCCCATTGAATTCATTTGATTTTCTAGGTACTCTCCAAGTCGAAGTTTCCAAGTTTGCCTACAAGTCTTCATCTATAATATCGTCTAGTTCTACCTCTCCCCTAGTTTTCACTAGACATGGGAAGAGGAAGGTATAAATTTGTAAAATATATTAATGTAGTATTTACTTTTAGTTTTACAAAAACAATTTGCTATTTTCATTTTGTTTCAGACTATCAGTATTAGTGCATTCCACATGAGGATGCCATTTTGTACCCAATCTGCTTTCAAATCAATCAAATACAACTAGACACAACTTGTTTCTTTTATGTACTCATTTATTGACTCATTGGATGCATCTTATCATTGAATTTTGCAAAAAATGTGTATTTAATGAAATTTAAGCAATTTTTTTAAGTTGTCGAGGTTTCATGCTATAGAATTATTTTTCTTGTGATTAAGCTACACAAGTTGTTTAGTATTAGAGACTAAGTCAACAAAGATTAAATGCCAACACTTGGGAGAACATTCTTGCAATTCTACCTAACATATATCACTTAGTATTAAAAAATCAAGACGTGGAGCCATCACAAATTCGCTAGTTCATGGTGAGAACTTACCCACAAGAGACGCTGCTTGG
This sequence comes from Sequoia sempervirens, assembly GCA_007258455.2. Taxonomy (NCBI): domain Eukaryota; kingdom Viridiplantae; phylum Streptophyta; class Pinopsida; order Cupressales; family Cupressaceae; genus Sequoia; species Sequoia sempervirens. The sequence goes on from VDFB02258579.1 coordinate 143,790, forward strand.
GAAAAAGCAAGACTTATGGAATCTTTGAATTTACATTGCTTGAGGGAAAGCAATTTTGAGTGGGGCGGACTCGTCATGTCCACTTGGGAGAGAACATTCTTGCAATTCTACCTAACATATATCACTTAAGATAAAAAAATCAAGATGTGGAGCCATCACAAATTTGCTAGTTCATGGTGAGAATTTACCCACAAGAGACGTTGCTTGGGAAAAAGCAAGACTTATGGAATCTTTGAATTTGCATTGCATGAGGGCAAGCAATTTTGAGCGGGGCAGACTCTTCATGTCCCCTTTTTGTAATAATCTATTATGGACTAAATTATCAAATTCCAATCTTTTGCATCTCCCTTGATTCAATTTTGAAATGGTAATTGATTGATTAAAATGAGAGGAATACTCCTTTAATAATAAATTACAAGACGATGTTTCTAAATAAAAAACAATCATGAACTAAAGCAATAAACAAAAAGTTGATAAAACTAACTAAAAGCAATCTAAGTTAACTGAAAGTAAACTAAACGACTAAGATGACCATTAAATATAACAATATTACTTTAATACCCCTCCCTTAATGGTCATTCTACTAACTACATCAAGTTTGCTCCTAAATTTTACAAATTTGTCCGGACTTAGGGACTTGGTAATAATGTTTGTAGTCTGATCTTTAGTAGGAACATATTGCATCATTGATCCATCTTCAACAAGTTGTCGTATGAAGTGACAATGAAGCTCTACATGTTTTGTTCGGTCGTGGAAGATTGGATTTTTGGAAAGCTTTAGCACCCCCTTGGTTGTCACAGAACAACGGTGAAGGCCCTATTTGAGAAATTTTCATGTCAGAAAGCATCTTTCGAAGCCAAACTACCTCACATGCTGCCTTAACTGTTCCCCAATACTTTTCTTCTGTCAAGGAAAGAGCTACTGCCTGCTACTTCTTACTGGTCCATGTGATTGCACCCGTACCAAGACTGAATACATAACCAGAAGTAGACTTCTTGTCATCAATAGAACCGGCCTAATCTGAATCTATAAAACCAACCAGCCTTAGATATTTGCTTTTGCTATACAAAATGCCAAAGTTAGATGTCCCTTTCACATATCTGAGCACTTGCTTCGCTGCAACCCAATGTTCAGCCTTAGGGGCAGTCATGAAATGAGAGATGTAACTCAAAGCATAACTGAGATCAGGTCTAGTGGTAGTAAGATAGATGAGGCTGCCCACTAGTTGCTTGAAAGTAGACTCATTAAGAACTGGTGAGTCTAATTTGGCTGAAAGTTTCAACCCCTTCTCCATGGGAGTAGATGGGATCTTATAGTCTGTCATCTTGAGCAAACTCCTGGCATATTTAGATTGAGAAATGAAAATCTTGCCACTTTTCTGCCAAACTTCTACACCAAGACAATAGTGCAGAAGACCCAAATTTGTCATATCAAATGCCTGACACAAATTCAAATTGATTTGCTCAAGCAAATGTAACCCACTGCCACTAATGATGATATCATCCACATAGATGACAAGAAGAATGATATCACTACCAGTGCTCTTGACACACAAATTGGCATCTGAGGGACTTTGAAATCCCTATGCAACCAAATACTTGTCAATCTTCAAGTACCATGCCTTCCTTGGGAGCCCGCTTTAGGCCATAAAGAGCCTTCAACAACCGACATACTTGGTGCTCTTTGCCTACAGCGTTGAAACCAAGAGACTGTGACATGTAGACCTCTTCCTCAAAATCTCCATTGAGGAAGGCACTCTTTACGTCCATTTGATGGACCTTCTAGCCAAATTGAGCTGCAATGGATAGGACAAGTTGGATGGTGCTCATTTTTGCTGTGGGTGCAAAGGTCTCCTCATAGTCAATGCCCTCTCTCAGTGAGAACTCCTTAGCCACCAACTGAGCCTTGTATTTATCAAGTATTCCATCAGCTTTGTATTTCACTTTGTAGACCCATTTGTAGCCAATGGGTTTCTTCCCTAGTGGAAGATCTGACAGAACCCAAGTAGTGTTCTTCAAAAGACTATGATGTTCAGATTCCACAACCTTTTCACATTTAGGTTTACCTTTTTCCTTTGAATAGCCCTAGGGATCATAAACACTCTGAATGTTGTCCATAAGAGCAAAATTCACTGTACTCTGTTTGCTCTTGCCTCTCTAAGATCTACCCTCATCAAGTTCATCATCTCGAACATCACCAATGAGCTTCTCCCACCACTTAGGTAGGAGAGTAGATGCATCTTCTTCCAAATTAGGATGATCATCATCATGACTTGGGTTGCCTAGAATGAAGTCATTTGGATGCTGATCCAGGTTGTCTTGAGGGAAATCTATTGTTATAGGGTCATGTCGTGGAGATTCCACAAGTTCGAAATCATCAGAATCCCTCCCTTAAGGTGAAGCTAATGGAAGCCTAACACCCAAATCTTTAGTCTTCAGAGGCTGATCCTCAAGACTCTTGATGGGAGAAGAGAGTTGAAAGGGCCTACCTTTTTCATCAAAAACATCCTTGCTGAATGTTAGATGATCAATGTCCACATCAATTAGCCGATAGGCCTTATGATTGTCACTGTATCCTATAAGCATCAACTTTTGGCTTTTGGAATCCAATTTGGTTCTCTTTGCATCTGGAATCCACACATATGCAGTAGAACCAAAAATCCCGAGATGGTTGATTCTTGGTTTCCTCCCAGACCATGCTTCCTCTGGGGTCATCTTCTTGACTTGTGTGGGAGACATGTTAAGAAGGTATACAACAATATACACTGCTTCTGCCCAAAATTTCTTTGGAACATTTTTATTCTCTAACATACAATGGGCCATTTCCGTAATAGTACATTTCTCTGCTCAACAACTCCATTCTGCTGAGGGGTGTAGGGTGTGGTAAGCTAATGCTTGATGTCGTGTTTAGCACAAAAGTTGGTGAATTCATTGGAACAAAATTCATCCCCATTATTTGACCTAAGAGTGATGATTGGACATCCTAACTCTTTTTCAACTAATGCTTTAAAAAATTTTTGAAATTTATTAAACACTTGATTTTTCTTTGAGGAAAAACATCCACATTTTCCTATTGAAATCATCAACAAACGACAAAAAATACTTGGCACCAGTGACTGATAGAGTATTCATTGGTCCACAAACATCTGCATGAACCAACCGAAAGACCTTGGATGCTCTCCAAGATTTTCCATCTGAAAATGGAGTTCGATGCTGCTTCCCTGCCTGGCAAGCTCCGCATACATCATGTGTCTACTACTGAATCTCAGGTAAGCCTTCTACCAAATTCTCTTGAGCCAGTTGAGAGAAGTAAGCTATGTTGAGATGCCCATGCCACTGATGCCAAAGAATACTGATGGATGAACTCTCCAGTATCAATCAACCTATACAAGCCATGATCTTCGAGCCCAATTGTAACTATTTTCTTGGACTCCCTATCAACAATGTGTCACTTGTGTGAACTAAAGATGATGTCCAACTTCAGATAGTGTCGCATAATTTGACTCACAAAGAGCAAATTGAGCTCCATGTTTGGAACATAGTATACATTGAGAAATATGAGATTTCTCCCACCAAATGTAATCTGAATGTTTCCTTTTCTGACAACTGTATATCTCTTCACCACCTCCAAAGATGACAAAATCAAAGTAACCCTTATACTCTGTGAACCGATCTCTCCTGTGTGTAAAATGTTGAGATGCTCTAGAATCAATATACCATGTAGATGAATTTGACATGATCTATTGGTCTTTTGGTCATGAATGCATAAAAGGAAAACTCCTTTTGCTCAGAATGCTTTGCAATATGGGCCTTCTGTTGAGACCCTCCTTGGTTGGATTTCTGATTAGCCAACTGCTTCCTGCAATGTTTCTTCATGTGGCCAAGCTTACCACAATAGTGACATGTGATGTTCTTCTTGGAGCTATCCTTAGATTTTCCTTGTCTTTTCTACTGAGTGGACTTGCCTTTGCCTTTGTCTTTGGTAGTAAATGCCTATTCAACATTAGTTGTGTTGCTGCCGCTCCCAAACTGCTTCTTCCACCTATCCTGCTGCAAGAGCTTGTTGCACAAATCATCAAACTTTAGGTCAACATTGGTGGAGGTAATGTTGAGAGTTTCCATGAATTGCTTATCGGATCATGGTAAGCTTATTAGCGTGATGATCGCCTTATCTTCTTCCATCTTGCGACCAATGGCCTCCACTTGATCGCAAATGTCTTTGATCTTCATGAGATGATCCTGTAAAGACATCTTGTCATCCATCATAATGGAGAACAACATATTTTTAAGGAAGAATGCTTTGCCCTTGTCCGAGGTTTCATGCGGATCCTTCAAATGTTTCCAGATCTCTGCAACAGTCTTGCCATATGGTATTTTTGGAATCATCTCATTGGTGATAGATAACTTGAGAAGCATAACCACCTCTTGATTACTTCCATCATATTTGTCTTGGTCCTTTCTTGCAACTGTGGGATGTGTTTCTGTAACCAAAACAATCGAATCTAGACATTGGTACTCGAAAATAGTGAGCATCCTCTGTTTCCAAGTATTGTAGTTTTCACTGTTGAATCTTTGGCTAGTTTTCAACATGCTGTTGGTCAAAGATGCCATCCCTCTCATTTTCTAAAGGCACAAAAAATGAGGTGATCAATTGGCACGAATCTTGAGGCGATCAATTGGCACAAATCCCACAATTTTTTTTCAAAAAATAAAAGAAAATTGTAAAGATCCTTTTCGGAAGTTGTTAAGTTTTTTGATAGAGTTTTTAGTTTGATAGATTTTCAATTTTATCAAATTACTTCATTCATTGCACCAAATAGAAAGATAATGATCGAAATGACATTTCAAAAACATGAACAAAGGAAAATAGTTCTGGGATATTTTTGACTTCTACAATGACTGATTTTTCAATGTAATCTACTCAGAATTCAATATCAAAGTATTACAAACCCAGATTTGATACTCAGACTGATTGCAAGAGCTTTCTGAGGAATTTACCATACAATTTGTCACCAAACAGCTCCTTACAATACACAGTCTCGAGACTTGTAATAACAAATTTACTACAGCACTTACAAGGGTTTTGTAGTCTGATTTTTCATATACATTTACTCATGAAGCTATAGAAGATCTATCATACCTAATACAATGTGCAGCCATGAACTCTGACTTAAGATGCCAAAATGACAATGAATACCCAAACCTAGAAGTTGAAGGGCGACTGAAACACTTGCAGCAGATGATATTGTGTCTAAAAGTCATCAAAGAGTGCCACGTCCAACAGATACATGCTTATGCACACTTTAGAATCGCCATGAACAAATCCGACGACTCAAATGAGGGCACATACAATATTGAAATGCAAGAAGAGGGCTGCGACTGGGCTCGTATGTCCCACGCCAAGCAGAAAGAATACAAATTGACCCTCATAAATGATGATACTTGCTGCAGAAAACTCACGTCATAGCTGCGCTGCTCTTTTCCTTTCACCACGACCTGGCATAGTTTGGTCACATAAACCAGCGACTAGGGTTTCATACAACCAACCATGCCCTTGATGAGGAATGAATTGCTAGAATATTAGGGAATTCGCTGCAACTCAAAAGCATCAAGAAGATCTCACTTCACAAACAACTATTCGCTTAGATTCAACCCTTTACACAATGCATTCTAAATATATTGTTTTCCTCCAAATTTATCATTGAAAATGATTCACAAATTTTCCATAAAACTCCTGTAGAAAGCCTGAGTGACTTCCTCCACAATCCAGCTAGAGTAGATTAGTTTCACTACCGAAACTGGTGCCCTAGGGTTTCCAACCCATAGACTGAAAAGCTTTCGAAAAGCTCTCCAAATGAAAAGTGAGAGAATAATCCAAGCATGAATGAAAATGAACCCCAAATGCCTTTTTATAATACTCACTTTAATTTCCCGCTCAAAATAATAAAGTGACTTAATAAAGTTATCTTTTAAATATTTCACTTAAAGTCACTTTGTAACTTTATTTAATTAATCACTTAATATTACCTTTTAACTTTAGCTTTTTTCCCAGTTAGTATTAAATAATTAAATAAATGAATTCCCTTATTACGCCTTTAGCCTTCGGGAATTAATAAGGCTAAAATAGCATTCTAAGAGGTCATGGAGAAGGGGACATTACAAAAATTCTGCAAAATTTAAAAATACCCAGGTTTGAAACCCTAGGCATAGGAGGCACGATTTAAAAAAAATTGTCAAAAAGAAATTCTGCAAAAAAAATTCTGATTTTTTTTAATTCTTTTGAAAACCCTAGCCAAAACAAAAAATGGCTGCACGTTTGAACCATGATTTTCTTCAGCATAGGCACGAATGCAGAAAAAAATACAGCAAGTCGCGATTTTGAAACCTTCGATTTTGAAAACCCACAATTTTCTTGTAGGAAAAAAAATTGTCAAAATAAAACCAGAAATACGTCTAAAAGTTTGCAAAAATTGCCCTCAATTTTCCTAGACTCACGTGCAGGTCGCGAAAATCACTAAAACACCCATGATTTTTGAAAAATCTTTCAACAAACTAGCCGCAATATTTCTAGAAATCCGGCATGATTTTTAGATAAACTGGTCGCAATTCTTAGACGCAGCCACAAATTCGCCGAAAACCCATGGAAGTAGATTGTGATTTCTAAAAAGAAAAAAAAAGACGTGATTTTGTAGAGTAAAAGGCCGCGATTTGTAGAAAAATCGCCTGTGGGTTGCAGATGCAAATGGCAGAAGTTGTGTGATTGCTTGAAGAGCAAATCCGCGATTTTTAGTAATGAACCCGTGCGATTTTTCATGGAAAAAACCATGAATTTTAGAGACAAAATCCGTGATTTTTATAGGCAAAAACCCCACGATTTTTTTTTCAAGAATCAGATAAAAACTTATAAAAATCTTTTTCAAAATTTTTAGGTAAAAGAAAAGCCACAAATTTTATTTGAAAAATTCGCCAAAAAATTGCCTCTACTTTGATACCATGAAATGGTAATTGATTGATTAAAACAAGGAGGGGAATACTCCTTTAATAATAAATTACAAGACGATGTTTCTAAATCAGAAACAATCATGAACTAAAGCAATAAACAAAAAGTTGCTAAAACTAACTGAAAGCAATTTAAGTTAACTGAAAGTAAACTAAACGACTAAGATGGCCATTAAATATAACAATATTACTTCAATAAATTTTTTGTATGTGTTCTTCATCTCCATCACCCGTGCATTTGCCTATAATCGGAGTTGCAGAGTTTCCCTTCATGGCATGCCCTTTCCTCCATTTTGTTGGGGTATCGAACTTCCCCATATTGTCATTCATTGTGTTATTTCCTTGCTTTCATTTCTTAGGACTTTGGAGTTTTCCTTACCATTAGATCTCTTTGCAAAACCTAGTACTTTCACAAGCCTTTTTTGGAGAGTTGGAATTCCTCTCACCTGCATGCCTCCCTTTTGAACCTAGACTCCAAACTTATGGTACAAGTTATGAAGTACCCCCAAAACCCAAACTCTGACATTCTTGTCTCTTTTCATTGTTCGCTTCACCTTACCCACTTACACAACTAAATGACCATTAATGCTTAGTTGGATGATGCTCCTTCCAAAAGATTTTGTGGGCATAAGGAATTGTTTAATAATGGGGACGTGAATCCGTGTGGACCTCCAATGGTGCAAACAAGGAGATAATCATGGCCACCATTAATGTAGTTATTAGGGTTTCAAATCTTGTGGGACCTCTCGCCATTATTGTAGAGGACAATTGCAATTCGTAGGAAACATTTCCCATGTAATGTCCCCTTTTCTAATCCATTCCAACATTCTTGGAAATGACAAATTTCTTGGAGTGCCAACTTTCTCAAAAAGAAATTTTGACAGCAACAACAAATTCTTGGAGCCAAGGCATGCACAAAGGTACTTTCTATCTATGAATCCGACATTATGAGAGCACTCCAAACTTCTTGGAGAAGTCCATCATCCTTGGATACCAACTTTTCATGGACTAAAGTCCTATGCATTTAAGGGGTTGGTGGAATTATTAAGTTTAGTTTATGTTGGCGTAACAACTAACACCTCTGGAGTGCAAGTTGGTACGGACAGCTATGCACACTATGCAATGAGTGCTCTTCAAATTAGGAGGGGAAGTGTTGAATTATGGTAGCTTCGGTCAGATATAGAAATGATGATCATATGTGTGTGTATATATATGTCAGTATGTACTGACATATGTATACACACACACACACACACACATATATATATATATATATATATATATATATTTTAATTGTATACATTATCATGGACTAAAGTCCTATGCATTTAAGGGGTTGGTGGAATTATTAAGTTTAGTTTATGTTGGCGTAACAACTAACACCTTTGGAGTGCAAGTTGGTACGGACAGCTATGCACACCATGCAATGAGTGCTCTTCAAATTAGGAGGGGAAGTGTTGAATTATGGTAGCTTCGGTCAGATATAGAAATGATGATCATATGTGTGTGTATATATATGTCAGTATGTACTGACATATGTATACACACATATATATATATATATTTTAATTGTATACATTATCATTTATATCGGAATCTACTACATTCCAAGTATACTATTGATCTGCATTTAGAGGTTATTAACTGCAGATTAATAGCATTTCGTGTTTCATATAGGATCCCGATCAAGCATCATTATCGGTAATCATTTCCAGATTGGATATAATTTATTTGTGCAAAATAAAATCATATCGAACTTAGTAAGCATTTATGTTTATTAAGTAATTAACTCCAATTTAATGATTAGGTGTTTAGTTAGTCGAATTGGCACAATCCAAGAGACACGTCCCATGAGTAGATATGCCTCCACTTTGTGGAGACATGTCCACTCATAGAATGTGTCTCCCATTTGATAATGCAGATCCGATCTACATTTGAAGTCATCGAAATCAATAAATGTTCTGCTCTTGTAGATCGAATACCACTAAGAAACTTTCAGACTTGTGAATTCATGATCAATATTTTAATATTGATTTGGCAATCAACTTCAGATTTATCAAGTTCAATATTCTGACTATAATCTGAAAGAAATTTAATCTCATCAACATGGTATCAGAGCCACGTTAAGGAAGATCCGATTAAATTTAAGATATCAGATTTGTCTAAGTAACATAATAGAAGGTGGCGAACTTCATTAAGGCATTTGGGCGAACTCAGAAATCATCACGAAGAAGATTGAATTATGTCTGGATTTTGAATCGAAGAATCCGAGGACGGAAACTCTCAGACTTCCAGAGTCATTCTCGGACGAAAACTCTGATTGCCCATTTGCAGTGATAATCCCAGAATTCAGGGCATTCCATTTTCTTTGTTTGATTCGTTTGGACAGGGCTTGGGATTATCATCGGTGTTGATCATAATCACTAACGGGAATCATCATTGATTCATATTGATCACTGATATTTAATTTATCGTGGCTTATCCAGGACCCGATATCGGGCATTCCTTTTATCATTGGTCATTTAGGGAGAATACGGTGAAGGAAAGGCACGACCTCCTGGACGAAGTCTCCAGCGGTACATTGAGAGATACGGAGCTCTCCCGATACCACCTAGGCATTCGATGTGGAACTATTGGAAAATCATTTTTAATAGAGGAAATATTATCGATGACATCTGGTAAACACACTAGCGACAGCACAATACCAGCCATCGGAAACTCCTAAAGAAATCGAGTAAAGAACCACTGCATTGAAGCTTGCATCGCCTACCATTCGGTGAATGAGTTTGTCGCACGACTCCAAGCAGTGCACAGACGTGAAGTCTCTAGCCGAATCTGCCAATCATCGAGATTCCATTCTTGATCGGGCTTCGTAGTAGTATTGAACTCTTGCGCTTACCAGCAGGTCGGGTGTTGCTTCAGGCTGCCGTGACATAGTGGCATTCTGTGGTGCCATAGACGCTAACCCTGTATACAACACCTGAGTATCGAATCATTAAATTAGTGTTTATTCTCATGGTCGGTGCTCTTACAATCAGTGCGGGAGTTCCGTCGGTATGTAATAATCTGTAAAATCCCTGATGCATGGTAATCGATAATATTGAAGAATCATATCTAGACATTTAAACATTATCGGTGATAGACATTGGCGGAAGTTTGTGAATGAAACATCCGTCAACACTATTCCTAGCCTAGCGGAAAGTTGACAGCATAGTTCTTCATGCTATATTTCCATCAACTTTCCAACATTAGTATATGCCGTCAAGAGAAGTCCTTCAATGTTGAGAGTCGTCGATATCATTGTTGAGAATGGGCCCTGTGAACAATGAGACTTCCCGTGATCCCTCAAGTAATCTCCGCTCTGCCCTGATCTCCCATGTGGTGAAGAATTAATGTCGACTCCTTGAGAAATTGCCATGGCTACCCTTCATGAAGAATTTGTCTACTTCAAATGTAGCCGACATCTTTGAGGAATGGGAATATCGCATTATTTGTGCTCTGTTCGATTGTTGAAGACATCTCTTGATGCTTCCTCTGTCGTGAAGGGGACGAAATGTGAAATGTGATTCGCGCCCAGCCTTTTCGTCTGTTGCTTGTTCCCGTCGGGCTTAATGATGTCTCCTGGATCAGTTCTTGTGCATGGGCAGTATTAAATTGTGTATCTTTTGGACTGGTGCAGGGTTCAGGAGTCATTGGTTTTGTGTGACGCCACTGCTAAGGGCGGAGCATATCGCCCTATTGAGATCTAATACTCCATAATCTACTGTTGGCTTATTCACTACATATCTCTGCCCAAAATATCTCGTGGAGAACACGTTTTTTTAAGAAGGAACTTCTACTTATGTGAAATATGTAAGAAGCAACTGCTGCTTATCAGCATTTAGGAATAAAAAATTGATACAGATCCCAGGAAAAGTGCAGACCTGAAGAGGAGTGTCTAATTTTTGAGAGATAAGTATTTGTTTCTTTTTGTCGTTTATATTTTATGTGAAACTAGGATAAGATAATTGAATCATATTTTATGTTGTCTGGTCATCGAGTTTATTCAGATTAGATGATGATCTTACACAATGTTCCTGTCCCGTGAAGATTTCAACTCCAATGTTGTGTGATCTGTTGCAATCGAAGACAAGAGTCTGCATTGAGAGCAGCAGCGATCGACGCCACTGTAAAGGGCGGAGAGAGCAGATATTGTGATCATTAATCGATCCCTCAGTTTCTGCGTACAGAATTCTGGCTTCATTAAGATAAGTAATGCATGGTTGAATAATGATAATTGATGCTATAACATTGACAGAGTATGTTTCTAGCAGTGGTATTTCTCTTCGAAATAGTTAAGTTATATGAACTATTAGTAATCTATTCTTAATGTGCAAGAGATTGCTTTCAAGAGAAGAAGAGAATGGAGACACTGCTTGCAGCCATGAGACCGAATGAATGGCTGAAGACATCTCTTCAAAGAGGAAGAATTTAACCTTCAGAGGAAGTTTTGTAACTCACTGAAGAAGTGAAGATTACTGTATTGCAAAGTTAGGTGCTAAATGCTTAGAAGATCCCTTCAGCTGCTGAGATCAGAATTGCTCTAGATTGTCATCTGGATTTGACATTGGTAGCTCCGCAAACCTATTCAGAATAGAGTGATCTGGGATGAGGTTGAAGAGGGCAGCCCTGAATCTCTACAGAGGTGTGCGTTGGAAACCATTTCTCTAAAGCAAGTGTTGCAGGCAATCTTGGACGATGAGGTCAGGAGGTTGATGCAAGTGCTTGAAGATTCAGAGGGAGCCTACTGAACCTAAAGAAGATGATTGAAAAGGTACCTCTGGATGTTGTTTCAGGTTGAGGTCTGTGATGATATCCTGGTGTAGCAGGAAGCAATCTTCTGTGGCACTAAGTACAACAGAAGCCGAATATATTGCAGCCTCTATGAGAGCAAGAGAAGCAGCATGGCTCCCGAAATTGCTTATGGGATTATTTGTATTCCATGATAAATCAAAGCATATAGAGATTCCTTACCACTATGTAAGAGACATGGTAGAAAAGAATGTGATCCAGTTGGAATATATTAGTACAAACAATCAAACAATAGACATTCTCACCAAGCCTCTCTCCTGAGTTAAAGTTGAACACTTCAGGAAGAAACTTGGTATGGTTGAAATGTAAGTTATTGTTGAGATTGAGACTCAAATTGTTTATTTTGTACTAATGTATCTAAAAGATGTTTAATGTGTAAACTCTTTTGTCATGTGAGTGACTCCATGACTGTATGGGCTCACCCCCTGTGTACATTATTGAAAGGTGACGATCTTCCTGATAATGAACACTTGTATTTGACATTGTAAAGTGACGACTCTACAATGATTAGTTTCACTATCATGATGGATATCATGTGACTTGATATCCGTGGATATGTCATGATAGTATCTCTTGGACATTTTGATAGATATCATGAGACTTGATATCAGTTGAAGATCATTATGATCCTTATGGGATAATCATGGTGGATAAATGTATCCGTGGATATGCCATGATTTATTATGGTAGACATCATGAGACTTGATGTCAGTGCACATACCATAATGAAGATGTGTTATGAAGAATGTCAAGTGACTTGACTCTCTTAGAAGCATTCCATATCTTCTGATATCACGTGTAAGGTGATATCACTATATACTTGGTTAGTGTTTATCTTCCCTAGCTAAGAGGGAGTGTTGAATTATGGTAGCTTCGGTCAGATATAGAAATGATGATCATATTTGTGTGTATATATATGTCAGTATGTACTGACATATGTATACACACATATATATATATTTTAATTGTATAAATTATCATTTATATCGGAATCTACTACATTCCAAGTATACTATCGATTTGCATTTAGAGGTTATTAATTGGAGATTAATAGCATTTCGTGTTTCATATAGGATCCTGATCAAGCATCATTATCGGTAATCATTTCCAGATTGGATATAATTTATTTGTGCAAAATAAAATCATATCGAACTTAGTAAGCATTTATGTTTATTAAGTAACTAACTCCAATTTAATGATTAGGTGTTTAGTTAGTCGAATTGGCACAATCCAAGAGACACGTCCCATGAGTAGACATGCCTCCACTTTGTGGAGACATGTCCACTCATAGAATGTGTCTCCCATTTGATACTTAATGCAGATCCGATCTACATTTGAAGTCATCGAAATCAATAAATGTTTTGCTCTTATAGATCGAATACCACTAATAAACTTTCAGACTTGTGAATTCGTGATCAGTATTTTAATATTGATTTGGCAATCAACTTCAGATTTATCAAGTTCAATAGTCTGACTATAATCTGAAAGAAATTTAATCTCATCAACAGGAAGCTCCCTCGTTGTGCCAGACAAAAGTGCTTGAAAAGGGAAATAAACTAAACTATATCCTGTCTTTTTGTCTCAGCTGTAAGAGGTACAAGGCTTTCAAGAAAACTATATATGTTGCAGCTAAGTATTTTCTGGTTTCGTAGATCATTAACTACAACTAAGCTAACTACTTTAAAACTATCCAGTTTCCTCAAGATAACAGAGCATGAGGAAATGGAGCAGGAATGATTATCTGACGACAAACAAGAATAGATTTTCAACTTGAAGGCAAGGTGGCACATCTATCAACTCAATCTAAACCAGTTTATTATTCACACACATCACACGATAAACGAGAACAGATTCTCAACTTGAAGGCAAGGTGGCACATCTATCAGCTCAATCTGAACAAGTTTATTGAACACAACACAAAATCAATCTAACTAAGGAAAGAATTCACCATCATAATTGCATGAAACCCAAGTGGCATAACAATTCATCATAACAGTAAACACTCATGAACAAATACAGAACGAGCAATATTGAAGGCAAGGTAGGCATAGCATATATTTCTCTCTCGTGCAAAAGTTATGTACAAATGAGCAAAAACACTTATTTATAGACATCAAAAGGTGTAGGGAACCCTAAAATCACCTTGAGTCAACTACAGTCTTGCAATGCATGCAAAATTTTATTGCTAAACCCTAATAAAGCAAACTATACAATTAACTGGAAAATTACCATCAATCAACCGGTACATCTAATCTAAATGGACAATGTGCAAGCATGCACGTCCTTATTGAAAGCAAAGTTAACTAGAACACTACCCTCAGTTAACTGAAAACCCTAATCCTAACTCCTGCGAAGATAATTCCAAGGAAGAGATATGCATGTATGAAATCAACAAGTGAACTCAAGACTGAAAGTCGAGTTAACTGCTGCTCTTGACTCTAACCTTGAAACTAACTGCAGGTGCCAACTGGCAGATCACTCCAAGTCATCTCGGCTCAACACCTTGACCAAGAATTCATCAATCACTCTGTCCTCTGGCACTTTGACGCTGTCCAAAACAATAATCTGCCTCTTCAATTCCTTGTCACTCTCCTTGATCGTATGCATGCATTCTTTGACATCCTCAGCCGCCTTCTTGAAACTAGCTGAAATCATAGCAATGTTCTCCAGTTTAGACGCCACAAGATCCCCTTCAACCTTCAAGATTATCACGAACCAACTTTTCAAACTCAGCTTGCACCACATTCAGTCCAATATACGTGCCATCTTCAAGAAGGTAATGACACGGGATTTGAACAACAAAGCCACTGACGAGTGCAAGAGCTCCGACAACATTATCTTTTAGTGAAAATAACTTGGTAGAAATCTTTTCACCTATCTCCATTTTGAAAAGGTGCTGCTCTTTCCAAGTGAAAACCTTCTCTTTATCTTCATTAGCATCATATGCAACAGACAACTGAGATATAAGAATTTGATCCTTGGCTATACTCTCTACAACTGAAATCTCGAGCAGCTGGATGCCTTGATGAAGTTTATGTGCATCACTCCTCAACTGATACAAATCCATAAGAAGATGCCGACCTGTAACAATGAAGCTTTCAATCTAGTTGTCCAGAAGTCTGCCATGATTGACTAACTGATCCAACTTTCGTTGTTTTGCAGGTGTATTTTGTGGAAGAACAGGCACTCTACTTGGATTTCCATGGACAAGATCAGAGATATACTGTCGAAGTTGACTGTTCTCGGCTTTAAGCAATGCTTTATCTTCTCCGTCCTTCGTGATGCGTTCTTCAAGATTATTGGTGACAATCTTAAGAATGCTCATGTCTGTCTCTCGAGTGGTCCTGCCAAGATTTGCCTTGGTGAAAGTAAAATCACCGACTTCAACCTCATCTAGGTTCTTACCCTCTGGAGGAGTAGCAACCTCTATAACAATCTCTGACTCTGGAGTCTTCTCAATATGCACCTGCTTCTTGATTTTCTTGTTCGACCTCTTCTGATAAGGCTCACTGAACGTAGATAAATCAAGG
>VDFB02258580.1:0-12520 GCA_007258455.2 Sequoia sempervirens
AATCTCTTTGAAACTCTATCTCTTTTTCTATTTCTTTATCAATTGGGTTAGATTTAGGATTTGAAGTATCATCATATTGCTAGATCTGATAAATTTAAAGATTTAGTATTTGCTTGTAGTAAGGTCCCTTTGTGATTACCAACATTTTCACATTTATCACTGAGTTGTTTATGCATTGTCAAGACCTAAAATTATAGATCTTGGGGTTATCTCTTGAGGCTTTCTGATAGAGATTTACCTTTCAAGAGAGATAGGATATTATATTTTGTCTAAATTGTTGCTGTGCAAAAAACACTATCAACAGATTGGCGCTAGAAGGAGGGCCTGAATAAGCAAGTTGGATCAATTTATGTCTGCCATTTATCCTAAAAGATTCAAAAGAAGAACCAGATCTACTCCAGGAGAAGAGGACTTTCAAGAATTGTAAGCTCCCACTAGGTAAAGAAGGACCATTAGAAGGGGAGAATCATCATTCACCCAGCCACTTCCATCATCCCCATCATTCTCATCTTCATCAAGTTCATCTTCATCTGATTCTGAGGACATTCCCATTCAACAACCTCAGCCAGCCATAAATCAACCATTACCACCTCCACCTCCACCAATGGCTTTCCTTGCCAACAATCCATCTCCATTAACCTTCAATAATTACAATGTCATGCCCGAGAACCCCGAACACTTTTGTTCAAAGTTCCATGTTAGTGACCATAATAGAATTGCTGACACATACATCAGGATCTTTCAGACTTGTCTTAAGGATAGAGGAATAAATCATGAGGATGTAACATGTAGGCTCTTTCCTTATTCCTTAGGAGAAGATGCATTCTACTGGTACAATCATTTTCCTGCTGGGTCTATTCAGAATTGGACTGAATTAGAGACTGCATTCCTACAAAAGTTTAGGATTCCCATTAGTCCCAATGAGCTTTATCTTCAGTTCACCAATGTTAAGAGAGAAGTCCATGAGCCTATAGGGTCCTTTAACAATAGGTTTCATCATTCCTATACCTGAATGTAGGCTCCCTATGCTATTGATGAGGCCACTACTTTAGAAGTCTATTATGAGGGACTTGATAGTTTGAAAACTACCTTCATGAAGTGGAGAAACAACCCTCCTGATAACTTACTTGATGCATACGCAGAGGCTGTGAAGGTTAGCACTTCTTTAAGACAACATTTATCTAGGCCTTTACCATCACTAGGACCCACTGCTCACCCTGGGCAGGTCCCAACCCTCAATCAGGCTCTCACCAATCACACTCCAATCATGAATCCGGTACCTCAGCTGCCTCTAGTTCCTCAACCAGGACGTCTTGTGAGTCAAGTTCCACCCACAATCAGCTACCCTCAACAAAATGTAAATCAACCTCTTCATCCATAGCCTCAGGCTAGTTTCCCCACATATCTACAGAATTATGAAGTACTGAACCAGCCACTAAATACCAATATTGCAGTAGGATATCCCCAAAATAATGCGAACCAGCCCCCATAAAGAAATCCTGACAAGGAGAGACTGGATGAATTGACTGAACAAGTGAAGAAGCTGAATATGGAGGTAACTTATTTGAGGAACCAGAACAGTCAGCTGCAGACTGCTCAAAGAAGTATGCAGTCCAATCATAATAGAGAAAATCGAGAAACTCAACAAGGACAACATTTTGATAGAGGTTAGCATCCCGAAAGAGGATATAATAATGAGAGAGGATATAATTATGATAGAGGGCAGAATTATGATAAAGGACAATATTCAGGCCAAAAATTTGATAGAGGGAAAGTTGGTGGACAAGGGTTCGATAGGAGACAACCACCTAGACATAATAGGACTTAGAATACAAGGCCTAACAATGGAGGTATTCCCACCCCATTGGATCGGCTAGTCAATCAGCTAGCCAATCAAGAAAAGCCTCCAAGTGGTGTATATTTAGCTGAGGCTGCTTTATTAGGATGGTGTAGGCTCCATAAAACCAGTCAGCATTCTGAATTGGACTATCTAGAATTTAGACATCAGCTTCAATTTTCCAGTATGAGGTGGAGAACAATGCAAATAGTCAGGAGATGGTGCCATCTACTCTTTATGATTCATCAGTGTTGGTACTCAATCATGCTCCTTTTCCACAAAGCAAGGAGAATGTGCCTGAAGAAGAATCAAACCAGCTTGAAGAAGAGGCGGATCAGTGTGCAATGGAGATGAGATTACATAGTTGTTCAATAAAAATTCAGTGAATGACAATGGCCCCATGGATGAAGAAGAAGCTTATGTTGAAGAGGTACAGACATTCCAGCGACTTGTTAAGAAATATGATTTGAGGGACCTACCACATAGGCATCCATAGGTTGGAGGCCCCTTCACCACTTCCATCCTCCAAACAACTTCACCACACCTCTAGATCCCAATGCCAACAATAATCCACCATATCCTCATGTGCCTAAATAGTACCTATCAAAGGAAGGACAAGCACAAGTTGATCCATCAAAAGGAAAAGGTGTTGAAGCAAACAAGGATAGGGTGGTGGAGTGTCCCAAAGAGGCCCTTGCTGATATGAGTACAAAAAAATTGGCCATATATGTTGCAGAAGAACTCAAGAAGCTAAAGGTAAGTCTCTCTGCATTTGAATTATTGAGAGTTCCAACTATTAGAAGTGCAGTTTTAGGAGCTTACAATGCTAGTTCAGTATCACAAGATATATCAGTTAGTGAGAGTGTCAACAAATCATCTGGTTCTCAACCAGTGAAAGGAAAAAATCAGATTCACAATCAGGTTTACATGCCTCCTGGAGATAAAGGGAAAGAAAAAGATGGAACTCAAGTTGTACAGGTGGATACTCCCTTGACTCTGTTATAGGGGAAAACAGACACTCCTCCATTTCTAATCTCTGTTCGCATATTTGGTAAGAACTTGCACAATTTTTTGTTGGATTCAGGTGCTTCTACCAATGTAATGCCTTTTGGTGTTTGTAGAGCCTTAGGTATTATTCCTGCTAACTCCCAAAAGAAAGTTACTCAACTAGATAGAATTGAGGTTAATGTTGTAGGGGAGTTGAACATGATTCATATGCAGGTTGCCTTTGACCCTAGAATTCAACAAGTTATTAATATACAGGTGGCAGATATACCTGACGCTTACAGTTTGATTTTGGGAAGAGACTTTACTAGGGCCCTGAATGGATATATATCAACTGATCATTCTCATATGTGGCTTCCTTGGAAGGGAGTGTCAAATCAGATCAGGATTGAAAGAGAACCCAGGATGAAGTATATGATCACAGAATATCAAAATACGTCCAATGAAATATTGATATCAGAGGTGAGCATGGGTAAGTACATCCTTGTGACCCCTTTTGAGGAATCTGATGCAGAATAAATCCTTATGTTTCATACTACACCTATAGATCTAACAGCTGAATCCAGTGGTACCAAGGCCTTGGTGGAACCAATAAGTGATGATGTTCCTGAAGATAATCAGCTCGGCTTGTTGGATAGTTTCTAGGAATTCATTCAAAAGTGTATTGAAGATCAGGTTCAGTTGGGTAGATGAATGAATTTTGGAGAATTACTCTTGCCAAATTGGTGTAAAGTTCATAATGCCCCTCACTCTGAATTGGACTATTGCTTGTGCCAGACTATAGTGGAACAAATACAAAAAATTATCAACCCCATTCCAGTAGTCAAAATCAGTATTCAGAATATTCAAGAGGATCCCAAAGGGAAGAAAGTGATGCTATCTGACAAGCCCTCCAACAAAAATAGTGCAAGAGATACAATAAGGAAGTCTGTAGTTGCTAGTTGTTGGACTTTAAGATTTGACGGATCCAAATCAAAGCAAGGAGCTGGGGCAGGATTTGAGCTAATCAGTCCAAGAGGTAAAACTTTCTTTGCTGCTCATAGACTTCAGTTTCATTGTACTAATAATGTAGCAGAGTATGAAGCTTTGATTCATGGTTTGCTCATGGCACTAGTGGTTTAGCAAGTCAGGAGGTAGTACCATGTCATGACCAAAGGATGACCAATTATAGGCATAGAGTATGGGAACTTATTGAAGGATTTGATTCCTTCAACATTCAGTTGATACCATGTAATAAGAACCAAACAATAGATTCCCTTGCTCAGGCAACTAGTGCGTTGCAACCTTTGTCTTTTTCTGGACTGAAGAAGTTTACAGTGGAATTAACCCCGGTGCCTTCAATACCTGACAATGTTACAAATTTCTAGGTATTTGAGGATGATAAGCATATTTTGGATTTTATCACAAGTTCGGATGTCTTTGCTTCTCAGATTATTGATGAGACTGAACTCCAAGAAGCAGAGATGGATTTGGAAGGGGTGATTAATCTGAAGACTAATACTATTCCTAGAGGAGTGGTGCAACTAGAAAGGATTTTTGATCTGGATAAGGTCAGAGATCAAGAACAAGATGCCAAGAAAGAATCCATCAGTGGGAAATGTGAAACATACAATATGGGGACTCAAGATGACATCAAGAATGTCTTCATTGGCAAAGTATGTACTCCAGAAGAGAGGAAAGGAATAATTGATGCATTACATACATATCTGGATGTGATAGCCTGGAGTTATGAAGACTTGAAGACCTATGACACATCAATTATAACTCACACTATCCCTCTCAATCCAAGAGTAAAACCCTTCAAGAAGAGGAAGAGGCCAATCAATGCTTTATTGGAACCAGTAATTCAAAAGGAAGTGCAAAAGCTGCTATCTGCCAGAATCATATTCCCAATTAGACATTCAACCTGGGTTGCAAACCTAGTTCCTGTAAGAAAAAAGAATGGTGAAATCAGACTGTGTGTGGATTTTAGGAACCTTAACAAAGCATCAAAAAAGGACAATTATCCAGTACCCTCGCTGGATGAAGTACTTCAGATTGTCAATGGATCTCAAATGATGTCTTTCCTGGATGGCTACTCTGGATACAATCAAGTTATTGTGAAGTATGAGGAAAAACATAAAAATGCTTTCACCACCAAGTGGGGTAATTTTTCCTATAGGAGGATGCCCTTTGGTTTGATCAATGCTGGAGCCACATTCTAGAGGGCTATGGAAATTTCTTTTAAGGGAATAATTGGTAAGTGTATAATTATTTATATGGATGATCTGACAGTCTTTTCCAAGAGGAGAGGTGATCACATAACAAACTTTTGCAAAGTGTTTCAGAAGTGTGGAGAGTTTGGCATATCCCTCAATCCAAAAAATGCATCTTTGGAGTTACTGAGGGGAAATTTCTTGGGCACGTCATCTCTGAAAAATGGATTGCCATTGATCCTGAACGAGTGGAAGCCATACTCAAAATCCAACCACCTGCTATTAAGAAGGAAATGAAATCATTCTTTGGAAAAATTAACTTTGTAAGGAAGTTCATCATTGGGTTCACTGAAATAGTCAAGCCACTAAGTGCCATGTTGAAGCAAGAAGCTAAAGTTGAATGGAGTGTAGAAGCTAAGGAAGCATTTGCAGAAATTAAAAGGGCCATTGCTGAAGCTCCAGTTTTGGTGAGTCCTGATTATGTTAAACCATTTTACATATATTCATTTGCTTTTGACCACTCCTGTGCTGACATGTTGACCCAAAATTATGATCAAGGGAATGAGCATCCCATAGAATTTATGAGCGCACCATTGAAAGATGAAGAAATAAGGTACCCAAGTGTGGAGAAGCAGGATTATGCCCTAGTCAGAGCTGTGAAGAAATTTAGACACTATATTCTCAAGAACAAGGTCTTTGCAATAGTTCCTGATCCTGCACTCAAGCTGTTGTTGATGCAGGATGAGCTGGGAGAATGCAGAGTAAAGTGGGTGACCATGTTGCAGGAGTATGATATAGAGATTCAACCCATGAAGTTGGTGAGAGGGAAAGGACTTACAAGGGCAAGGAATTACAATGACAATGGCAGAAATGGGCCCTGACTTTGCAGCCCAACATTACAATCTTGAAGATGTTTCTTCAGGGGACTAGTATGATGATATCATTCACTATCTTTTGAATCAAAGGTGTCCTGACCATCTTAATGTAGTACAAAGAAGGGAATTGTGCTTGAAGAGTGACAGTTTCATGCTGAAGGGAACTGTTCTATACAAGAAAAATAATGAGGGTGTCTACTTAAGGTTCCTAGGAAAAGCATAATATGAAAAGGTTATGACAAAATTTCATGATAGATATGGTACAGGACATGGATCTGCACCTTCTACAACAAATCAGATCTTGAGAGCTGGTTATTATTGGCCCACATTGTTCAAGGACACACACAATCACATCAGAACATGTCATGTGTGTCAAACTATAGAAACCAGAGAGAAGTATGCAACACTCCCACTTCAACCAGTGTTTGAGGTAAAACCTTTCGCATAGTGGGGAATGGACTTCATAAGTCCAATCAATCTGCCCTCCTCTGTAGGTCACATGTATATTCTTACTATTACTAATTATTTCATGAGATGGACTGAGGCTCTTGCATGCAAACAATGTACTTCTGAAGTGGTAATCAATTTCATCAAATCAAGTATTATTAATCACTTTGGATGTCCTATGTCTTTGGTTTGTGATAATGGTCCTGCATTTGCATCATTGAAATTTTCTAACTGGGCCTTTGATCATGGAATTATAATTAAATTTGCATCCAATTATTACCCTCAGGGTAATGGTTTGGTTGAGTCCTCCAATAAGAATCTCCTGACTGTTATTCGCAAGCTATTAGAAAGAAATCCTAAGGATTGGCACACCCAACTTTGGTTTGCTCTCTAGGAAGACCACACAAGGCACAAGACCTCCATAGGAATATCCCATTACCACCTGGTTTATGGGTTAGAACTTGTGTTTCCTATTTAGTTAAAAATCCCCACCCTACAGTTCATTAATGAATATTATGATGAAGGGGATAAATGAGAATCTAGACTTGCTGAGTTGTTACACCTTGAAGAGAAAAGAGATGAGGCCCTTGAAAACTTTTCCAAACATCAGGGGGTAGTCAAAAGATGGTTTGATAGGAGAGCCAAGGTAAAAGCCTTTAGAATCTCTGACTTGGTTCTGTACTGGGATAAACCCCATGACCGTAAGGGGGAGCATGGTAAATTTGACAAACTTTGGCTTGGACCTTACCAGATTTCAAAGATCCTGGGAGATAATACTTTTTGCTTGAAAACCCTCACTGGGGAGGATATTCCACTGCCTGTCAATGGGAAGTACTTGAAGAATTACTTCCAATCCTGAGCTATTTACAACTCTTTCCTTGTACATAGTTAGAATAGGTTTCCTTTCTGTTTGTTCTGCTTTGCTTTGGTTAGATTAGGTTTCCCTTTCTGCTTTGTTTTTGGTTTGTTTTGTTTTAGTTAGTTTAGGTTTGCTTTCTGTTTGGTTTTTTTTTTTTGCTCTGCTCTTGCTTTGGGGGTTTTCTTGCTTTCTTCTAGATATGTTGCACCTGCATGGCAATCATATTATTATCTGGGATTGTTCTGAATATTTCTTTTACAAACTTCAATCCTTTTTTTAGAGTCAGTTGGTGAAAGTCCTCTATTTTGTGTCATATGTATTAAGTGTTTTGAGTGGATAAACCAGGGGATTAAGTTAAATCTGGAATGTATTTGGGTCTTACACTTTATACAAATCTTTTAAAATTCCAAGGTTGCAAAGGGTTCTTATGTAGTCTGTTTAGGTGAAAAATCTTATATTCTACTTCAATGCCACTATGGTTCTCAGCCCTGAGTGTGAACTTCATTGTTCATAGGTTGAAATGAAAAAAGTGAAAAGAAAAGAAATATCAAAAAGAAAAATATATATTGAAAATCAAAAGAATGAACTCAACTTATCAGGAGTATCCAAGTATCTCAACTAGGGCTATGGATGCATGGCTGGAAGTAGAGCTATGCTTGGGGGAGTCACAATGATAACCTCATTGGGGCTATAGACGCCTGATTAGCAGCGAGGCTCTATCTAGGTTGCTTTTGGAGTTAGAATCCTTATGTAGCCTAGTCAAGCCAAATCTGATCCTCATTGTAACCAAGGAAAATAGAATGAATCCATATGCACACACTTTGACCCTAGTACAAGAATGGTTTCATTATCTCTGAGTTTTGAAACTCTGCCAAAATTGATGACCTGATGCAAGGACTAAAACCAGATATTATAGGTTCTTGATTCTAGTTTGTCATTGAAATGCTCTGGAGCATTTTCCTAGCAGGAGTCACCATTTGTTGTGTAGTTTTCACACACACGCCCCGCTGAAAGCAGGGACCCTCTTTTGCTTGGCCCTTGGTTCTTTGAGGTTTCTTTGCCTTAACACACATGCTTGAATGATTATCTTATTCATGCAAATTCCCCCCTTCTTAGAAGCACTTTGAAAGTCTAATGTTCTGGGCAATTTTTGGGTTTTTGGTTGTTTTCGGGAAAATTCCCTCTGGGCGGAATTCCCCAGTTTCCTTGAAAACCCGGTGGTGGTTGTTTTACACTGTGAACCGAAGATTTTGGTCCCTCGTAGAATTTCGTGGTGACCAGATTTCTTTGAAATTTTGTCTCCTTGTCGGGTTCCCGGGTTTTGGTTTTTCCTGTCTTGTCGACTACATTAATGTTCATTTGTATGATTTCCGCAGAAAGTATTAAGTCAATTTTGGGGAGTTTTATTCCATTATGCTTTATCATCATTTTCTCTCTATTGATCTGGAGTGCTTGATCCTATGTGCTTGGCTTGATTTGGTGATTGAATTTGTGGATTTGTGGATTTGGTGGTAATTTTCCTGGGCGTCGTCATAATTGTTGTATACCTAATTGGTGATTGAACTTTGTAATTTTCCTGGGCGTTCGTCATAATTGGTTTATTAGATATACAAAACTTTGTAATTGGTGATTGATGATGCCTAGAATATGAACTTTCTGTATACCTAATTGGTGATTGAACTTTGTAATTTTCCTGGGCGTTCAATCACCAATTATGACGAATCCATAATGAGCTTTATGTATACCTAGAAATCGAGTAAGCTGAACCCAAGCTTGTCCTGTGCATCCATGGAAGAATTTTAGGGTTTCGAGTTTAGGGAATCACCAATTCCTTTCGATTCAATTTAGGATGAGCCTCAAATTTAAAGATGATCTATAGGATGTTCAAATCTAGCTGGTTTCAAGCCCAAGGTCCTCAAATTTGTGATCGTTCGATCAATTTGAGTGGAGTCGTGTGAAAACGTCGATATCCAGAAATTCGGGTTTTCCTTCAACTTCAGGATTTTCCTTCGCTGGTGGAATTCCCCAATTTTCCAGTTTCTCTTCGTTTTCCTGAAATGTGCTGTGATCCAAAATTATGCCTACTTCACGGATTTCCATTCCCTCTGAATTTTACCGAAATTTCCTTTGTTCCTTCATTTTCTCAGAATTCGTAAGATATTGTTGTTTTCGCGAAAATCCGTCCTAGGTGGAATTCTCCAAAACTATGTTGAAAATGAAGAACTGAGTGAGCATGATTTATTAGCTGATGATTATGCATTGTATGATCAATATGAACTATTTATAGATGCACCATGTTGTTTCTTTGTTAATGGCAATTGATTTAAATGACTATTAAATGCTTTTATGTTTATTTTGCTAAAATCCGCTTGGCTGGGAATTTTCTGAAATCCCTCTCTGGCCTGGATTCCGTGGGAGGACTTAAAACCTGAACTTTGAGATGACTAATTTTTATGAGGTTTTAGAGAATTTTGTTTATCTTGGGACTTATATTGAGGTTGAATATGTCTTTTTTGATTGGTTAACTTGGATTTCTTATGGTTTCTTTGTTGAATGCAGGCTGAGTCATGTAAGGTAGTGACAAGTGGAACCAAGGGTAGAGTGATGGATCCAAGTGCAGAAGGGTCTTTTGTTTCTGAGGTAGAAAGAATCAAGATGGATATACTAAGAAGAATTCCTGAGAGCAGGCTTACTTCCATCTGGTCAGAGATAACTGATACCAATGTTGGACTTTGGGATTATGAGGAGTTCAAGACCAGGATGGCAGCACAAAACCTTCCTTTGTTGGCTAGAAGAATGTTGGAATTAGGGTTGGCACATGTAGCTGGATTCCCTCCTACAGTATAGTGTTATGAGTTGGTGCTCGAGTGTGCTAGGCACTATGATAGAGGTACACAAAGGATAGTTTGTCCCCAAGGGAGAATTGTGGAAAATTTAAATCTTGTGTCTATAGCACAAACCTTTGACATGCCAGATAGGTCTTATGTGGTGGCTTTTGATATGGATATGGCAAAGGAGTTCTATGAGGAGGATACCATCAAGTCCCAATAGGTCATCAATTCCTGGTTGGAGAAGCCTAAGTCCCACTATTCAAAGCTACCCAAACAACTATTCATAGCTAAGTTCAAGAAGGAATACTATGATGCTATCACCCTTCTCAGTAGCGTGGTAGGGTTGAAGAGTGCCGGTGTGTTTGAGAATTGGATGTTTCATGTCATTGTGAGGATGGAGCAAAATGTTAACTATCATTGGGCAGGCGTTATAAGTTCCATGATTCATGAACAAATGTGTAATGTCTTGTAGACAAAGACCTCCACAATGATATCCTACTTGGTTTATGTACTTGCAAGATTCCATCCGTACAAGGGACTAAGTACAAGGGGTGTGTTTGGACAGGATGTAATATATGAGGTTTATCCACAACTACACCTAGGTAATTCAATCTATAGGAGGGTGAATGATGCATTCACCATGTACATCACCAGATTATTGGAAGGTATAGAGCATGTAAGGATTTCTGACAATGCCAAAGAGCTAATCAAAAGGTATTGGGCTTGGTTTATACAGTTTCCCACCATTTCATATATAAGGATAGATGGTTGTTAGAGTGCTCCATGCAGACATCCCGGGTATCCCACAGACCATGTTATACTTCTGGAGGTCACCAAGCAGATATGTGATTTTGATGCAATTGTGAAGAAAGATAAACATAAAACTGGATTTGGTCGTGACTTCCCTCTGAGGATAGGCACTAGTGAGGCATGCCATTCTATTAATTCGGCCTATGCTTCTAAAGAAGAAATGAGCACTTTGGGTCTATCCTTTCATTCGAAAAGGTCTAGGTTTGATAGGACTGGCGAAGCACAGAAGAAGGCCAGTAGGGAATACAACCACAAAGATGATATACAGGACTACTGGGCCAATTGCAGTGATGAATTTGAGATTAGAAGGAAGAAGTTTTCTATGCTACCTATTAACCTAGTCTGGCTATATAATGTGAAGGCCATTCCATATCAAGTTGAAGATGATGGAGATTTGATTAAGGGACATGACTATGAAGCTATGAAAGATAAATCAGTTAGAGAAATAGACTGGCTGGAGGAAGAGAAAATAGAGTTAGATCAACTTATGACTCCAGTGATCAAGTATACAAAGTTGTGGCTTAAGCACAAGATGTGGGAATTGGAAAGTGAAGGTGTGTAGTGCACCTATGATTTAATGGGAGAGTTGGAGTCTCATTCCACTTCTAAGGAGTCAGCTGAGCAAGATCCTAAGGGAAAGGAGAAGGTGAGATCTCCTTTTAAGATCAAGATTAAAGATGTTCAAGCTAAGGAAGTACAAGAGGCAGAAAAACAAAGAAAGCCTATTGCAAAGAAAAGGAAACATATTTCAAGAACAAAGAAGTCAACAAAGGATGAAGCTGAAAAGGAAGATAAGGAGGTTAGTGTTCATGTACCCAAGAGAAGAAGGGTAGTAAGATTGTCACAGAAAGAAAAAGAAAGTTCCAAGGTAGGAGAGGAAGCTAGCCCACCTGTGATAAATGTGGAGAGCTTGGGAGAAAGGACACAGGTATACACAAGAAAATCAAGAACTCCTTCTCCTAAGGATAGTGTGCCAAGGAAAGATACTCCTCTAGTCACTCCTGCTACTGAACAACATGATGATATTCCTCTTTCTCATGAAGCTCATGGTGAACCAGGTGAATCCAAAGAAGAAGAAAGTCATCAACCAGGTGAATCCAAAGAAGAAGAAAGTCATCAAGATCCAGAAGGAGAAGAATTTCAGGAAGGTGAGCTCTATAGTGGTTAGGCCGAGATAGAGAAGGTGTTATAGTCTCCCTTGGTAACATATGATGATTCACCTGTCAGGAGTGAAGAAGATAGAACTCCTCAGAGAGAGGAAATTCCAGTTAGGACTCCATCACTGGTGCATGAAGAAGAAGAGTATGATAAAGAAAAGGAAGAAATAGTTGAGGAGATTCCTGAGAAACAAAATTTGAATGAAGATATACCCAGGGATCAACAGGATGAAGTTGGGCAGAGCAGGGTACAATATGAATCCACTATTCCAGGCTAGTTGGATAAAGAATTAAAGAGTAAGCAGATTGTTGTGGATGACACCCCTCCCAATTGGGATGAGCTACTAGAAAATATAGGAAAAGGTAAAGGAAAGAAGAAAGTCAGGGTAATTTTGAAGATTGAGAGAGATGAAAGAAATAACAGGGTGGTTCACATTGCTACTCTTGCTCCTGATAAGAATAGAGATAATGTGAGTGGAAGTGATTATAATGTGCAAACCATCA
>VDFB02258580.1:12620-197101 GCA_007258455.2 Sequoia sempervirens
AAATTCTAGCCATAGTTGAACCTTTTGAATAACCAATTGAGGATGCTTTTGAGTGGGTTAAGACTTCTTTTTGACAAGAAAAAGAAGTATTGTGAAAGATAAAATAAAAAATGTAAAGAAAAAAGCTAGATTCAAACATAATGAAGAGGGTCATATTAGCATTCCACCAATGGATAGAAATGTATAGGAGGTGCATGCCATAGATTTTCAAATCACCTCAACCAATTTGGGGTCTTTAAACAAATAGGGTGATATGGACATGTTGCAATTTGCAATGAACAATGTCAAAGAAATTGACTTGAAGGATGGAAAAGACAAGAAATTAAAAGCTTATATTGTGCATTTGGTCAATCCTTGGTCAGCTCTTCATCACCACACAGAGTTGAAGAAGGCAATTAGAGAAAACATTTAGATGGTTTGCTATCATGTGACAAAGGTACCAAGTGTATTGGGTAGTTGTAGGATAGAGCACTAAGATCACTTGATGATTTGTATGAGTTGTTGAAGAGCATTAAGGGAGCGCAAGAGCAAATAGAAGAATTAGAAAATGTTGTGACTACAAACATTTTAACTTGCAAATTTATTATTCGTCACTCGTGGCCTATTGCATCTGTACGCACGAAGGAGCTAATTAGATTGAAACTCGTTGATCCAAAAGAGAATCTCCTTCCAAAATGGATGGCAACAAGTCAGTTCATGATAGATGCAATGACCCCCAACTCAAATATTCATACAAATTACTTAGATATGAAATAATGTAATGAAATCAACCAAAAAATCATGTATAATACTCAGAACTGAAATGTCCACATAAAGTAAAATAGGTCAACACAACTAGCTAGAAAAGAGTGTTCATGCACACATTTCGTTCAAATGATTATATAGATTTGTGACTATAAATATTTGTTGATTACAAAGATATTTTGAAAATGCTTAAACTACTAAAGTATCCAAAATGTTGATGAAATCTTATGAGCTTGGGTTTTCGTCCTCTAATATTTAAATCCAAGGGTTTTTATCCTTAGATCCAATAACTGACCACAAGTTCTCAAAGTAGGGTTTTGGTGTGTTGGACCGATGATGAAAGATGCCCCAATTTGATGAAATTTCTCAACTTATATAGAGGTTGAAGGCCTAGAATAGCTCCAAACATTTCGAGAGTTCTTTGAGTGTTTCCCAACATTTTACATTCAAATTTGGGTCCATCAATGGTGCCTCTTGTTGGCCTTGGTGATTGGTGAGTTCCTTTGTTCAAACAACCGGGGTTCGTGAAAAGGCATGCCATAAGGCAAGGTTTGAGAAGACACATGCTTGTTGGGCGAGTAGAGAATTCTTCCAAGGCCCAACGTTGAAAGTTTGAAAGAGTCTTCTTCCTTAGATCGAATAGTTGAACACAAGTGCTTGAACTAGGGTTCGGGTGTGCTGGTGTGATGCTGAAAGATGCCCCAATTTGATGATATTGCTCACCTTATATAGAGGTTGGAGGCACCTAGCATGGGTCCACCCACATTGAGAGCCCCTATGAGAGTTTCCCACCTTGGTTAGCCTTAGTGATTGATGAGTTTCTTTATACCAACAATAGGTTCTTGAAAAGGTATGCCATAAGGTAGGGGTCTGGGAAGAAAGCATGCTTATTGGGTGAGTAGAGAATTCTTCTGAGGCCTAAGGCAAGTAAAGATCTTTGCAAGTGCTAAACCATTGGCCTCTAACAAGATTGGAGGTTTCCCTTATACAAACCAAACCTTCTCTGACACTTTTTAGGATATAAAGCAACACTTGAAAGTTTGAAAAACAAAATAAAGTAAAACTTTGCTTGTAACTCTTTATTACACTTCACTGACCTCTGAGGGTAATATGATATTTGGCTGATTCACTTCACTTATTTTCTATTTGTGATAACCTGAACTGGTGGCGTTTGAAGGGTTAGCGGAAAAATAGACATTACACACAGCACCGGTTGAGGAGGAACAAAGATTAGACACAACACTAACAGAGGACAAGTCAATATTGAAATACAATTACTTTTTAACATGCAGTTGCCCTAACAAATAAATCAGGAGAAGCATTCACAGCACATCTCCTTGCAGCTGTATCCTTTCATGTCTGTTGTCCTTTTTCATGACTGCTGCACCAATGTTCCTTGGTGTCTGATACTACTATATTGGAAAATCAAAGAGCATTTATATTTGCACAGTAGAAAACAAAAGTAATGATCAAATTATTTAGTTTTTTAATGTATCACAATGACTTATAAAGCCTTTCAAACATAACTTTCCACAAGTCATTATTACAATACGTGAACCTTAATTCCAACACAAATGTAATGTCTCATGAGTAATAAGCCATGGATTAAGATAACTTGACAAGTTGGGATTACATTATGATGCATAAAATTATCATGCTGACAAAATTATCTTAACATGCTTGCTTTCTATCTAGTAGAGCAATTGCCAATAACCAAAATAGACAAAGATGAGATAGATTCCTTGGGTACAAGAAGTGGCACCAGTTATTGTGATCACTTATGACATACGCTTGTAAATAATAGAAGGCACAGCCCTTCCATTTAAAGGCCACCTGTTAGGGAAGGGCTATAAGTATCACTTTATTTGCATGATACAACTATAGGCCTGGAGTACATTTAGGAAAAAATTATTGAGCCTACATATATGCACCTACTGGATAGGTATAAACATCTTCGAAGAGCCCCCACAAGTGGAGTCTCATGGGTGATAAGCCATGGATTAAGATTAATCCAATAAGTTGGGATTACATTATGATGCATAGAATATGCATCGCCAAAATTATCATAACACTAGGTCCAAGACTCCAAAGAGAACAGATCGTCCTGAACATGGTTGCTTTCTATCTCAATTGAACTGTCCCATCGTAATTATTTTTTGTTCCAGAATGTTGCCATGGATTGGAGGATAAATAGTTGATGAAAATATCACATAGGTGAATTCTAGTCGGTCTTCATGACTTGGATGGATGTGCAAAATTTCCTTTGAGGACTTCAAGGAATTTTTATTGTTTGGTAGATGTACCCTTACCAGGAAGAATGACAAAATGCCATTAATCAAATCTCTGCATGTCTTGAGAGAAGGTATGCCTTATCTGTGTTTCGATTTGTTGAGCTCAGTGAGCTCCAGAACCTGCAATTCTCTTTGTATGTATTATTTTCCAAAGACACCAATCTGGTTAGGGATTATTGTTTAAGATGGTTTCTAAAATTTGGAATTTTGACCTTTTGTGGTGTTCAGTATTCTGGAAACATTGCATATATTGAACCTGGACTGTATCTGACAAATAAAAAACATGAGGGAAGACATTTGGATGAACAGCACTGACAATATAAACCAACAAATGACAATTTTAGGGACTTTGAAAATTTATAAGCAGGGACATTAATTACATGCAAGTTATGTTTCTTACCCATGAGACAAACTTTCCTACAAGAATCAAATATTGGTATCATCCCACTTTACTATGTGATTTCTGTTTTCTACTGGTAATGCAGCGTCATTTCTTGAAATCAAGACCCCTGTAAAGATCTAGTAGAGGACATACATGTCACTTAATTGAGCACGGGCAACATAATTATGTCATGGATGGGCATTCAAAGATACCTATCAGCCTTTCATTCCTAAACATGTTATTTTGTTTTTTAAAGGATGGTTAAGAACGTAACAGAGAAGCACTCGTTTTAGTGTAAATACGTTTTTTTTTTTATTCAAGGGGTAAACACTTTTGAACCAGAGCTATGAACCGGAATACAACCATTCAACAATACCACCCCAACGGGGTTTGAACGTTGGTGACAAGAACAACAATGCAACTATTAAACCAACACACCATGTCAATACCGGCATTTTAGTGTAAATACTCAATGCATTATTTCAAAATTGTTTATTTGAGGCTTTGTTTCTTTTGTGTTATTGACTGTTTTATGCCTGAAAAACTCAAATGAATTATAGAATATCAATATAAACCAATACACTTTAAGACAAAGTGGAAAATGGCATCTTTGCTTTCGTATCCTCAATAATTTGAGGGCCATTTAGTACTTAATTATTTCCTATACCCACTGGCACTGATGAATCTCGGGGAATAGCAACAAAGTTAAGGCATTGTAATTGCGACCTATGTTATTAATGTCCATACTCTCGCAGGGTGTTATTAATGTCCATACTCTCGCAGGGTTCATTTTTCAATTGGGCATATCATTTTGAACTTCTGGTATATTTTCTATGCTAAGTTTCTTATTTATCAAAGTAGGATAATGGTTTTAGTCATGTTGCTTGATTCTGATAAGGGAAAACTTTACAGTATCTTTATACCTTTAAGTTTCCATTTGTGTACATTAAAATTTATGTTCTATGGAAATTAAGTATTTTGAATATAAAGGTCTTTCGCTTGCTTATTAGACTACTAGAAACTAATGCTATGCATCTCTGGGTAAATTCATCATTATTGGATAAAGCAAATATTTTGGCACCATCCACAGCGAAAACCAAAACAAGTACTAATTTATATATTTAACTGCACATGCAGACTTGACATGGAAACCACCTGCATCAGCTCCTTCAGCTTCAGCATCATCATCTTCAAGGCCGAACTCAGCATACTCTCCTACTTCTGATCATTCTAGTGTTGCTTATATAAAGAAAACTCATTCGTCATCTCATTTGGCTGTAATTCTTGGAGTTGGAATAGGAGTTACAATAGCATCACTTTCACTGTCGTTGCTATTGATAATTCTCATAGATAAAAAAAGGAAAGAGTTGAAGAAATCTAAGGATACTAATCCATGTCATTGGAATAAAACTCTGGCATTGAATACATGTGATAAATTACACGATTGGAGAAATGGTAAGTCTTGCATTGTTTGAGAAGACAATGAGTGGTGTAGATTTTTGTTGGTATGAATTGTAATATCTTTTTGAGTTGAGCAGTGATGGATGATACTACGTAAATAATTTGGCAGGCCCATCATCCAACTTTAAACGCTTTAGCCGCAAGGAGATAAGAAAGGCAACTGATGATTTCAGTACAATTATCGGTAGGGGTGGATTTGGCACTGTTTATAAAGCTCGTTTCAATGATGGGCTTGTTGCTGCTGTAAAGCGGATGAACACAATTGCTCAACAAGATGAGTTCTGTAAAGAGATGGAACTATTGGGTCGGTTACATCATCGGCATCTTGTCACGCTGGTAGGATTCTGTGCAGAGCGACATGAAAGGTAGGCATGATTTGTGGAAATAGTTCCTTTTGTTAATGCCACCACAGCTACATTCTATTAGAGCCGAGTGATTCACTCTTTTTTTGCAATTTGCTTAGAGTGATATGCATATAATAGTTTACCTTACAGGTTTCTTATCTATGAATACATGGAAAATGGAAGTTTAAAAGAGCATCTTCATGGTAATTAAAATCTTTGGTGCAACTCTCAACACAGTATCTAGCTATACATTGATTCATAATTTTTCTATTTTGGTATGCTGGCCTGGCATAACTTCTTGTCCCGCAGCTCCCACAAAAGCTCCCTTGAGCTGGCGGATCAGACTCCAAATTGTAATAGACGTGGCTGCAGCTTTGGTAGGCATAGAAGTGTGATAAAGAACATATTTTTTCTGCTATTGAACATCGCTACTTAATATGATTCCATCTAATTGTTATCTTCATTTCATTTTCAGGAGTATCTGCATTTTTACTGTGATCCACCCTTATGTCACAGAGACATCAAATCCAGTAACATTTTATTGGATGAGAATTTCGTTGCAAAGGTAAATTCATATCAGATAATGAATGCAAAGATCAGAAACAGAAGATTACTTGGGTTGTAGAATTAATAAAATGGGATTATGATGTCAGGTCTCTGATTTTGGCCTTGCTCATGCTTCACGAAGTGGTGCTAGTAAATTTGAGCCAATTAATACAGATGTACGTGGGACTCCAGGTAACTTCAGTTGTAGCAGTCAGTGGGTATGATTT
The DNA here is from genome assembly GCA_007258455.2 of Sequoia sempervirens. NCBI lineage: Eukaryota > Viridiplantae > Streptophyta > Pinopsida > Cupressales > Cupressaceae > Sequoia > Sequoia sempervirens. The sequence goes on from VDFB02258580.1 coordinate 18,616, forward strand.
TCAAATCCGTTGTCTCTGCTTGCATAGAGGCGTTCATATTGCTTATGAACATTTTCTTCATGCAGGATATATGGATCCAGAATACCTTGTTACCCAGGAATTAACAGAAAAGAGCGATGTGTATAGCTATGGTGTATTGCTGCTTGAAATTATCACTGCTAGACAAGCAGTTGAAGAGAACAAGAACCTGGTGGAATGGGCCCAAAAGTTCATTTTGGAAGATTCCAACTTATCTCGAATGGTGGATCCTAATTTGGAAAATATATATGATTATGAAGAGCTCCAGTGTCTTGTCAACATTGTAAGAATGTGTACGCAAAGGGAGGGAAAATCACGACCTTCTATAAGGCATGTCCTCCAACTTCTGTATGATAGACTAGACATTACGTGTCCAAACTCTGCATTGATAGCTCTAGATGAAGATGAAGATAAAGATGATGAATCTAAAGCCATTCACAAAAATAAGAGGAAGATACAAATAGAGCCATTTACAGATGGAAATGACTTTAGTGGTGAAGTCAAGTGCATGGACTCTTCTCCGAATACTTCCCAATCTTATTGTAGCAAAAGTTTTCTCCTTGAGTGTACTTCACCCGGATCTCAGTAAAAACACCTGAAATACATAATAGACTCTTTACATTGGCAACACCTGCTTTGTATCACTGCTTTTCATTACAATCATAGAAACGATTGTCATTTCTCTCCAGCATATTTTGACACTGGTGAGGGGGTGATGCTTAAATGAAAAGTGACGATTAACTTGTATAATATTATTTCCAAAAGAGGATTTGTAGTATTCTGGGTAAACAAAATTTGCGTTTTTGTTGGCAGCTTGTAATGATAGGATTCTCTTGTTCCATGATAATTCTTGCCCCATTTTCCCAAGGGCTGTAACTATTCTCATTTATGTTGGTTTTCATTGGTGAATATAATGAAACAAGCACCTAATGATCAGTTTTATATGGTCTCGGCAAGAAATTGATTTGAGTGAATTGGGAAAAAAACTTGTGGTGTGGGAAATTGAAAATGATCGTCATGCCCTCTCTAATCGGGCAATGATTCAAATTATGTTGTTTATTTCAATAAATATAAAAAATGTGTATATTTAGAACATAAAGTCTCTGAAAGTACAGCAAACATCTATGATAGATGTCATTAAACGTACCTGTTTTCAGTTACTAATATCTTCTATTGGATGAGAATGAGTAGAGTTCATGGATGGCATGCGATCAATCTTCTCTTCAAGGCTGTTTGAATGAAGATATCTCTATAAAAGAATTTTGTTCCACAGAAATAATCTCTCCCAACCCTTTGCCCTCCTGTCATTCCTTCCCCCCGGATGTTAGATTGAATTGTAGTGAATTAATGTAGTGCTTATGGAGTGAATAAGTTTAGTGGATATGGAGAAAAATAAGAAAAAACGTTATGACAAAATATTTAGGCAGCTTGAACCACTGAACGCTAACTAGGATAATGACCCAAGTTGACTAGGAGATGTTCAGTGTGTTAAAATAAAAATTAAGGAAAGAGAATCTGACGAGAAAAAATGTATTTTGAAGTGGAAGGTGGAAGGAAGCTGATAAAATCTTGTGAGGAGAAGATAAAGTAATTCTAACCTCAGTAGTCGATAGCTAGCATTATAAGTGTGGTAACGGGTTTAATGGGAAATCGATAAAAATGTCAAATGAGCACAATTAGAGTTAGAAATCTTCAAGACTCATAAAGAAAGATCAATTAAATCCATTGACTAATGGAATTGAATGCAATTGTTTTTGAAAAGTTTAAACAAATGAAAAACAAGATTAAAACAATACAAACAACTAGTAGATAAAATGTCTGTTATGAACATGGATACAGCCAGGGAACATTTGTCAATGCAAAAGGATCAAGGGGATATGCAATTGAAGGATGAGGTTCTGCAATTGAAAGATGAGGCTATGTTTACAGATAAAATAGAAGACAAGAGTCCCATTGATGGCTTTGATTACTCCCAGTCCCTTTCTATAGTGCAGACCCCAAGTGTAAAACCTGTGTTGGTCAAAACCCCAGGTAAACGTGGAAGAAAGTCTCACGTTACAAAAATGAAGGAAGAAATTGCTGCTGGTGTGCAAACTACTCCTCGACTCCAATGAAGATAATCTCATGGAATGTTAGGGGCGTCAATGCCCCTGACAAAAAAACTCAAATCAAGCAACAATTGGATGCTTGTGGAGTGGATATAATTGTGCTGCAAGAAACAAAAACCTCAGAGGCAGCATATGGATTATCAATTCAAAAGTGGAAATCTTGGAAATTTGCACATTCCCTAGCTCAAGGTGCATCGGGAGGTCTCATAACATTGTGGAATCCAAAGTCAGTAGTTGTAGAGCCAATCCAAAATGAGAAGAACTGGCAATTGTTGAAAGTCAAGCATTTTGATCTACAGTTTTGGTTAGTAAATATATACGCTCCAATTGCTACAAGAGACAAAAAACAACTTTGGGAAATTATGACAGACATGTTGGACGGACTTTTAGACAAGAAAGTTCTATTAGCTGGAGATTTTAATGAAATCATCAATTTGAAGGAGAAGAAAGGTGGCATTCTTCCCCCCCAAAGAGTAATGGATGACTTTGCAACCTTCATTAAAGATAATGCTTTAACGGACATCATCCCACAAAATGGTAGGTTTACGTGGACAAATAGAAGACAAGGTTTCCTGCAAATTGCAAAAAGATTGGACAGATTCCTTGCCTCGTCAAATTGGTTTATGGACAGGCAGTCTTTGTCTTCTCAAATCCTTCCATTATCAGTTTCAAATCATTTTTCCATTGATCTATGCATTGTAGGAGTTGCACCAAAGGTAAAGGTAAATCTACATTTAAATTTCAAGGGATGTGGTTCAGACATCCCCAATTCTTGGAATTACTATGTCAATGGTGGTCAAGTGCACCTTATGTTAGGGGCTCTCAGATGTTTCAGTTAAGTAAAAAGCTAAGCCATATTAAGAAACAAATTGTGTAGTGGAACAAACATGTTTTTAAAAACATCTTTCAAGAAAAAGAGCAGGTGTACAAGCAACTGTCAATGAACTTATAATTCAGAATGGGCTAGATGATACCACCTATGAATACCAAAAAGGTTTTAAGGTAGAATGGGCAGAGCTGTCAGCAAGAGAGGAAGTCACTGGCGGGAAAAATCTAGAGAATTGTGGTTAAGAGGAGACAAAAACATGAAGTTCTTTCATGCCTCAACACAAGTAAAGAATGTTAGTTTTATGATCAGATAAGAAAAGTAGAATTTTAATTCAAATTCAAACAAATAGACACAACATGTATCCTGGGAAAACCCTCCACTTGAGGGAGAAAAACCCAACAACAATATATCACTTATATATTGTATATGAAACAATGATCTCCTCTACAATGAGGCTGATTATAAGGCCAACAAACAACACCAATATGATGTGATCTCTAGAAGATAATACAACTCTTTTGATGATAATATATTAGCCTCCTTATAAGCTTCGATCTGCTCTTGAACTATTCACACTTCTCTTATGAACTTGCACTTGAATGAAGGAATTAATGAATGTAATCGATGCCTTGATGGAATGAAGTGATCTCATATATATACAAAGTGAGGAAGAGGTCGCACCTATTCATGAACAAGGTCGGCCACCATATGAAATGAATTTACAAATAAATTGTGTGAATTACAAGGAGAGTCGGCCCAAATGAAGTATAATAATTTCCAAGTGAAGCGCCTCTTCATTGAAATAATGGCAATAAATAAATAGTCGTTAGGCTATATGAAATTTATTGAATACAATGCAAGGTGGAAGTATGTAGCCCGAAGCTACAACATCAACACTCCCTCTTAGCTAGGGAGAAGTACTTCCGATACACACAGTCATGGAATCTCTAAACATGACACCCACAATGGCTACACCCATATGTGGAAAGGAACACATCACAGAGTCACTCAATGTGATATCAACCATCATGGCTACTCCCATGTATGGCAAAGCATATGTGCACAAGTTCCCATCATGGAATCACTCAACGTGATGTCATCATCTCATCATGACGTTCACCATGGCTACTCCCAGAGGGTGAATAAACACAAGTACAAGAAAATCATCATGGACTCTCTCATGCGATGTTGTCATGGAGTCACTCAACATGACATCCACCATGGCTACTCCCAGAGGGTGGAAACAAGGGGCTTTCACCTCAAATTTCTCTCACAAAGAAAGATGCATTAAACAAGGGCTTGCACCTCAAATTTCTCTCACAGAGAAAAATGCATTAAAGCAAATCACAGATCATTGAAGCCGAGTCTCCCTCTCAACTAGGGCTTCATTCTCCACAATTCCAAGCTTGTCTCGAAAGTACACAAACTTTACTCTTGAGAGGGGCTTGGTGAGAATATCGGTCGTCTGCTCATCAGTGCTAATGTACTTCAACTAGATAGCTTTCCTCAATACTATATCTCTGATATAGTGGTATTTGATCTCAACATGTTTAGTTTTTTCATGAAACACTGGATTGACAGAAAGCTTCACACAACTTTGATTATCACAATGAATGACAGTCGGCTCCAACGATTGACCAAACAATCCTGCAAGGAGCTTTCGAAGCCACATTGCTTCTCAAGCTGCCACACAAACTGCAATATACTTAGCCTCTGCGGTGCTCAGTGCCACTGAAGACTGCTTCCTGCTACACCAAGAGATCATCGTAGACCCCAAATTGAAACAACATCCAGAGGTGCTCTTCCGATCAACAACACACATTGCCCAATAAGAATCATAATATCCATGCAGCTTCAAGTCCACACCAGAAGAATATCTCAAGCCATACCCAACTGTGCCACACAAGTATCTCAGGATATGCTTAGTTGCAACTAGATGTATTTGCCTTGGTCCACACATGAATTGACTAAGTACACTCACTGCATAGCAAATATCTGGTCTAGTATTGACTAGATACATCAACGATCCAATCAATTGCTTGTACATAGTAGGATCCACTAGATCTGAACTAGTTGCAACCTCTTTTAACCTCTGCAAATTGGTCTCCATTGGCGTAGACATGGATTTGCAATCTATCGTACCAAATCTCTTCAAGATGTCTATTGTATACTTCCCTTGACTCAAAATGATCTCATTAGGCCTCTGCCATACTTCTAAACCAAGAAAGTAACGCATGTGCTTAAGATCCTTCATTTCAAATTTAGAAGCTAACTCCTTCTTGCATTTGATAATGAGGTGTTCTTCTCCAGTAAGAAATAAATCATCAACATAAAGAACCAAGATCAATGCTTCGCCATCAATTACCTTGAAGTACAGGTTTGAATCAGCATCATTCTTGGAGAAGCCCAAGCTCATCATGTATCTATCAATTCTCTCATACCAAGTGCAAGGAGCTTGCTTAAGGCCATACAAAGCCTTCTTCAATCTACAAACATGAGACTCTTTCCCATGAACCTCAAAGCCATCAGGTTGCTCAATGTATACCTCTTCTTCAATTACACCATTTAGAAATGTTGTCTTCATGTCCATCTGGTGTAATTTCCATCCGTTAGCTGCTGCAATAGAAATGATAGTCTTGATGGATGTATAACAACCAACTGGAGCAAATGTTTCTTCATAGTCTATTCCCTCTTTCTGAGAGAACCCCCTAGCCACAAATCTAGCCTTGTACTTCTCAATGCTTCCATCAGCCGCATGCTTTATCTTGAAAAGCCACTTAGAAGATACAACATATTTCCCTTCTGGTCTAGGTACTATATCCCAAACATCATTCTTGAGGATATATTGATATTCTTCAGCCATAGCATCTCTCCATACTTGCTGACTTGTAGCTTCCTCAACACTGGAAGGCTCAGATTCAATAATTTGACTCATCAATGCAACATAGCTTGAAAAATTGTGAGGTCTTATGCTCTCTCTAAATGTTCCTCTAGGAGCTGCAAACTTTTCTACCTCTTGCATTGTTTTCCTAGCCCAAAGAGGTCTCTTTCGACCAATCACAATGTCTCTTGGCCCATCAACTGGTTCCAAAGGCTCAACTGGATCATCATCTTCTTTAGGTTCAGTAGCCTCCCTTTGAATCTCAGGAGTATGGTCAACTTCCATGTCCTGAGGAGACTCTTGATCTTCATTGTCTATCTCCATGTGAATGCCCTTAGATCTCTTGAATGCAACATCCTCTTGAAATGTAACATCCCTACTGATCTTTATCAGTTTCTAACCTAGAATGTAAACTCTGTAGGCTTTTGAAGACTCACTGTAGCCCACAAATATTCCCTTCTTTCCAGATGGTTCCAATTTTGTCCTTTTATCTTTAGGCACATGAACATACACAAGACAACCCAAGATTCTCAAATGACTTACTTCCGGTTTCACACCTGTGAAAGCTTCTTCAGGAGTCATGTTCTCCAAAATGTGGTGAGGGCTCCTATTCTAAACATATAATGTTGTCCTAGAAGCTTCATCCCAAAGGAAGGTCTGCAAATCTTGATCATGGATCATGACTTTAGCTACTTCTACAATGGATCTATTCTTCCTTTATGCAACACCGTTCTTCTGTGGATTGTAAGGGACATAAAACTCCCTCTTAATCCCCGCTTCAATGCAAAAGTTACAAAAACTTCTAGAGATGTATTCTCCTCCGTTGTCGGATCTCAGAACTTTGATCCTCTTCTTGGACAAGTTCTCTACCCGAGCTTTAAATTCCTTGAATCTCTCAAGTACTTCCTCAGATTCCTTAGACTTTAAGAAATAAATCCAAGTCTTTCTATAGCAGCCATCAATGAAAATTATATAATACAAGAAACCACTCAAAGAAGCAACATACATTTGACCACATAAATCAGAATGAACAAGATCTAGAATACATTTAGATCTACTCTCACTACTATGAAATGGACCTTTAGTATTCTTACCCAAAACACAACCTCTGCAAGTGCCTTCATGCTCCTGGTTGAGTTTAGGAAGGCCCGTGACCATCTTCTCCATGGTTGGAAGTGCTCTGAAGTGAGGGTGAGAAAGTATTCTATGCCAAAGCTCACACAAACTTGATGAATCATGCAACAAGGCCTGAATTGGATGAGTAGAAAGTTTGTAGAGACTCTCACGCTAAACTCCAATCACACGGGCAGTCTTGATACTTGAGTTCTTCGGCCATGCAAGAACTTTACCTTCGGAGAATGCAACTTGATATCTCTTGTCCTCCAAGGCTGAGATAGAGATAAGGTTTCGCTTGATGCCAGGTACAAATAACACATCACTCAACTATAAAGAGATGCCAAAATCTAAATGAAGAGAGGAGGTCCCAACACCTTTCATAGAGTAACATGCATCATCTCCAATTATGACTTGAACACTTGAATCTCTTTCCACCAAATCAGATAGATGTTCCCTAAATCCAGTGATGTGGCAAGAGGCACCACTATCAGTCAACCAAGTGTTGTAGTCCATTGGAACATTGCTTGATAAGGCAGAATAGAATATAAATCCACTTGAATCCTTTTGAGGAGAGATCTCGCCCACATCTGCAATTGAACCCTGTTGCTTAGGTCTAGTTGGACAATCTTTTGCATAGTGACCAAACTTGTCACATATGAAGCATTGAATGCAGGAGAGGTTCTTCTTAGATGCAGGGGCACCATCTGAAATTTTATCTCTATTCCTCTTGAAGTTGCCTTTCTTCCCTTCTCTTCCTTTCTTCTTCAAAGATTGAGCGGAAAGTACATGAATGTCTTCATTTGTAGAACTTTTCCCATTTCCTCTCGTAACCAATCTTGATTCTTCTTGGATGCAATCTTCCCTCAAGCGATCAAACTTAGGTAGTTTTGATCTTCCACTAATACCTTGGATAAATGGCTCCCAAGATTGAGGAAGACCATTAAGCACCAACATAACCAAATCCTTATTATAAACCATATGCCCAATGGTAGAGAGCTGATCTCTCAACTCGGTGATCTTCATGAAGAATGATATGATAGAATCTCCTTTTTCCATCTTGACATGATGAAGTTGTTGTCTCAATGCAAGAGCTCGACTTGTATTGTTGAACTCATACATTTCCTCCAAGGTCTTGAACATTTCCCTTGATGTTTTTTACTTGGAGATAACCGACAAAGGTGGTCCTTCACGGAGTCTACCGGTATCTTCTTTGCCTTAATGAAATTATTTCTCCATTGAGGCTTCTCATTCTAATTGGAAGGTTTGGGAACTTTGCTCTCAACGAACTCAACAATCTCATTTTCTTCTAATGCAATCATTACTCTAAAATTCCAAGATGTGAAGTTGGAAGCACCCTCAAGTCTATCTTCGATCTTGAGCTCATTCACCATCTTTGACAATAAGATAGATGCAAGAAGATGAGAATAAGAATGGATGATAGTGTTGCTTAAAGAAATCTGATCACGATCTTTCTTAAACCTGCTCTGATACCATGTTAGTTTTATGATCAGATAAGAAAAGAAATTTTTTAATTCAAATTCAAACAAATAGACACATGTATCCTGGGAAAACCCTCCACTTGAGGGAGAAAAACCTAGCAACAATATATCACTTATATATTGAATATGAAATAATGATCTCCTTTACAATGAGTCCGATTATGAGGCTAGCCAACAACACCAATATGATGTGATCTCTAGAAGATAATACAACTCTTTTGATGATAATATATCAACCTCCTTATAAGCTTTGATCTGCTCTTGAACTATTCACACTTCTCTTATGAACTCACACTTGAATGAAGGAAGGAATGAATGAATGTAATCGATGTCTTGATGGAATGAAGTGATCTCATATATATACAAAGTGAGGAAGAGGTCGCACCTCTTCATGAACAAGGTCGGCCACCATATGAAATGAATTTACAAATAAATGGTGTGAATTACAAGGAGAGTCGACCCAAATGAAGTATAATAATTTCCAAGTGAAGTGCCTCTTCACTGAAATAATGGCAATAAATAAATAGCCATTAGGCTATATGAAATTTATTGAATACAATGCAAGGTAGAAGTATGTAGCCCGAAGCTACAACAACAACAAAGAAGTCTTTGAACTCTGTGTTTTCCATTCAATCTTTTCTAATAGAAGAAGTTTTTGACAAAGGAAGAAGAGATTCAGGATGAAGGGGTAAGGTTTTTCTTGAAATTGTTGTTGGCTCCTACGAATAAGTCAGATTCTGCTCTTAAGGATGCTGAGGAACTGCTTGAGAACATTCCTAAGCTACTTCATCAAGAGGAGAATGATCAGTTGTTTAAACCTTTTACTCTTGAGGATATTAAGAAGGTTGTGTTCTCTTTACCTCCTGATAAAGCTCCAGGCCCAGATGGCTTTACTGGCTTATTCTTTTAGAAGTGTTGAGATTTTATTGGCTTTGATGTCTTGTTAGCACTAGAAGAATCTAGAAAGATAGGGTCTATGCTGAAACAGTTTAACACAATTCACATTGTTGTTATTCCTAAAGTCAATGAGCCAAATTTTTTTACAAAATTCAGACCAATCTCTTTGTGCAATACCATATATAAAATATTCACCAAGGCTATTTATCTTAGGCTACAACCTCTCATATCAAAAATAATATCTCATGAACAGGGGGGCTTTGTTCCTGGTAGGGAGACACTTGAAGGGGCCCTCATAGCCCATGAAGTGCTGCATTCCATTAAAGACAGTGCATTGCCCTCTTTCATTATCAAGCTTAATATGATGAAGGCATATGATAGGGTTGATTGGGATTTTCTGATTCAGGTTCTTCAAAGGTTTGGCTTTTCTTTGAAATGGTGCAAGTGGATTCGCTCATGCTTATCAGGGGCCAAATTTTTAGTATTAATCAATGGGGTTCCAATTGGATTTTTAGTTCTACTCAGGGGGTGAGGCAGGGAGATCCACTTTCCCCAATCCTTGTTATCATCATGGCAGAAGCATTGAGTAGATCAATTAAAAAAGCCCATGATTAGGGGCTCTGGTAGGGGGTCTCCATTCTAAATACAAGAATCCAAGCAACACATTCTCTATTTGCAGATGATACCTTACTATTTGGTAAATCTTTTTTATTGGAGGCGAAGCAAGTTAAATAGGTGCTTGACAAATACTCTTCTTCCTCGAGGCAAAAAGTAAATGCCTCTAAGTCGAAAGTCTATATCTTTAATACACGTCCATCGCTTTCAAAGAGACTAGTAAATATACTGGGTTTTCAAGCAACAGAGCTTCCAAGTGCATACCTAGGTATCCCTTTCTTCACAGGGGAAGATAAACTCCAGTATTGACAGAAGGTTATAGTTAGAATAAAGTCTAGAATCTTATCTTGGAAGGCAAGGTGGTTATCTTTCTCTGGCTGTATCCTCCTGATAAAGTCAGTGTTAGCAGCTATTCCCAACTACTTTATGGTTGTGTTGAAGGCTCCAAAAGGTATAATGTAGCAAATTGAAAAGCTTATTAATAATTTCTCGTGGAGAGGAAATATGGATGAAAAAAGAAAGATCCCTTTGATCTCCTTGAAAAATATGTGCACAAATAAAAACAGTGGAGGTGTTGGCATGCATAAATTGTCTGCAAGAAATTTAGCGTTGGGAGCCAAACTAGTATGGCACATGTATCAAAAGCCAAATCTGAGGTGGTGTTCTCTAATACAAGCCAAGTATTTGGATAATGATAACCCAGCTAGAATTTTAACCATCTCAAATCCACCTGATGGTTCGGTGATGTGGAACTTTTCGGTAACTTGTAGAGAGGTAATCGAACCATATTTGACCTGGGAGGTCCATAATGGGGAAAGTGTGCATTTCTGGAATGATTCATGGAACGAATTTCCTCCCTTGTCCTCAATTCAAGATTTACTCCCAGTTGAGCAAGTGTCATTAGTATTATGGGGCAGCAAACTAAAGGATTATGTTAATAGAGTTGATCCTATTTCTGGGAAAGTTGAAAGATTTGACATCCCCACTGTTAACCCCTAATTAGAGAAGTGTGTTACATAAACTCTTATAGGAAAGGATCGTGTTCTTGTTAGGAGGTTCAGATAAGCTAATTTGGGCACCCTCTAAGGATGGGAATTACACAGTTAAGTAGGGTTATAAGTCTCTTACAACAACTGTGGCTCAATCTCAATCACATAGAGCGTACTCCTTTTGCTGGAATCCAATGATTTTACCCAAGGTTGGTAACTTTACATGGATTGCGCTTCACAAAAGAATATTAACAAGTGAGATTGAGTAAGCTAGGATTTGTTGAACCATTCAAGTGTGTTCTCTGTCAAGAAGTTAATGAAATTGTAGATCATTTATTTGTGGAATGTACTTGGGCACAATAATGTTGGCAATTTATCAAAGTTAAACTGAATGTTTCCTTTCCAATGCCACCCACCTTATGGGACTTATTTACTGCCTGGATGCTATTGTTTAAGACATCCTTCTTTGCATGTATATGGAAAGTTGCTCCTGCTTTATTAGTCTGAAGCTTGTGGTGGGAGAGAAATAAAAGAATCTTTAGACAACAATCCCAATCAATCATGCAAACTAAAAACAAGATTGAACAATCAATCTCTAAGGTAGTTAATGCTTATGTCCAAAGGCATAAGAATGTTTCTTCAGTGTTTTCGAATTGGGGTAATCGGCTTCGTCAAAACTAGGAATCTTTTATCTTTTCCTTTCAACGGATCTCAAATGATTGCCCCACAATTGAAAATTGACAGAAGTAAAGTCAAGTGGCAACTTCCTTCAAAATATTTCTTTAAGCTTAATTTTGATGGTTCTTCAAGGGGCAATCCAGGGTTGTCGGGTGTTGGAATAGTCATCAGGGACTGGAATGGTTCTCTCCTAGCAGTTAAGGCAGTTCACTTGTTAAATTGTACTAATAACATTGCAAAGGGTTTAGCACTGTTGCATGGTCTGCAAGTAGCAAAATCTATGGATATTCATAATCTACACATTAAGGGAGATTCTTTGATTATATTAAATGCTTGCAAAGAAAGATTCATATACAATTGGAGGTTAAGATATATTTTGGATAAAGCTTGGTGAATTCTAGACACTTTTTTTGAAGCCCAAATCTCACACTCATATAGAGAGGGCAATAAATTAGCTGATAGAGTTGCAAATATGGGATGTGATGGAATTTTTTTTAAGGTAATAGGGAATTGGGAGATTGCAAATCTTTTTCCTCAGTTGCTAGAGCATGCAATTGAGGATGGAAATCAAAATAGTTTTTAAATTTCATACTCCAGCGTGTAGGTTCAGGGTTGAGTGACAAGGAAAATGGGTGTGTTGGTTGGAAAAAATTGCTTAGTTGGCTTGACAACTAGGTTGTGAGATGTGGAATCAGTTTTGATTAAAAAATACAGTTGGTTGTTAGAATGTTGATGCATGTTTAATGATTGCATCAACCCTTGTCATCAGAGTGCCAATGGATTTGAAAGGCACACTTTCAAAGAGGATTACGACAACCGTGTCCAATAACGAACATGTGTTGCCTACATCAATTTTTGTTTAATGTTTGTTGTTTTTGTAGGTACAAAGTGCCATGATGATTAGGAATGCAACATAGAAAACAGAGCTAGGAAAGCAAGTTTCACACGAGCTAACACAAGGAAATCCTGCGTTGCTTTCTAGGCTTTCCTCCTCATTACAAAAAAATATTCTCCATTAATTGCAACAAAGATATGCACATGGATTTTACTGGCTATAAATGGAGGTGGTTGATAAGTGGCATTTACCTGAAGTTTTTTTTAACTAGTCTTTCAGTATAAACGTCTGGGTGTGGAGAATTAGTAGTATGGCTTTCAAGCCTTGGAATTGCAGAGTGAACATGGTGGTTCAACCATGGGAGCTTCCTTTCGAGGAATACCTCTCTCATGATTGTTTGAAGTTGGTTTTTATTTTGTCTTGCCCTATGGTTGAGGAAGTTGTTCGCACTGTTCTTGGCATGGAGGTGACAAGTCCGCATGCAAGAAGAATTATATTTCCTTCTCAGGTGCTCTTTGTTTTCCTTTCAAACATTATGGATTTGCTACAATCTTATCGGGAGTTAGTGTTTATAGTCGAGCAGTTTGTCAACCCTCAATTTCTTCAAAACAATGCCCTGTTAATTGCAACCCAAAATTACAATGTCTTTGTTGGGGATGGAGACATAGGCGGTTTATTTCCAAGGGACTTTATTTACCATCGCCATGGTTTTGAGGAGATTTATGAGTCGATTAGGTTGGCCCTACAATACAAGAGTGACAGTAGGTTGTTGAACGCATTAAGGAAGAACTATTAGAGGGTTTGTGTGAACATGGATATGGCCATAAAAGAAAAATATTATGCAATTTATTTCCTCAATGCTCATACTCCCCATTCTCCCATAAACTCTGTTGGGAGGAAAGGTCGAGGGTTTTCATCTGCTTCGAGCGTGGGTCGAGTGGAAGCGGAGGTCGTTCATGACATTGCAGAAAATGTTTTTTTTTTGTTGCACCAGAGGTATCCCCATGACCCAGTGCAGCGGCCTGAGGGGCGAGTTGAGGCGAGACTAATCCTCTGGGGATGCACACAATCACCCGCAAACCACATGCATCGGGTAAGCCTGGGCCTCAAAGTCGAACCCGAAACCTATGGGGAGAAAACCCATGGCCCAAGCCAACTCCGCTACCCGTGCGGGTGACATTGCAGAAAATGTTAACAGCTGAGGAATGGGGTTGATAGCTCGACCACGAATGGCCTAGGGAAAACAATTGGCAAGTGCTCCAGTTGAAGGCCATGGCTCCAATGTGCGTGGGTGGCATGTTCATCGCGCTCCAGTTGTAGATGATGCTTCGGTTGAAGGCCATGGCTCCAGTGTGCGTGGGTGACATGTTCATCACGCTCCAGTTGTAGATGATGCTCCAGTGGTTTGTTACCTTCAAGATTTGGAGACTATAGAGGCTCAAGATGAAAATTCAGTGTAGGTGGCTCGAATGGAAGAATAGGCAGAATGGGAACAAGCAGTATTTTGGTTTTTTGGTTTATACCTGGGTTTCTGAAATGATGATCAATGGGTTTACAAAATGGGTTGGGATTTTTGAATATTATTAGGGAAAATGATATGAATTTTTGCATTTCCCTGAGCATTGTATTGATGTTTATGAAATGTCTAGGAAAATCATGGATTTGTAAAATCCAGCTCCATAATCCTATGTATAAACCTATTTTATTATATATATAAATATATAGGCTCTTTGCCTTCGCTCTAAAAAAAACATATCATTCCATTATGAAAACTTTGGTAGATTTGATGTTGGATTGTTTAAAGCTTAAAATCCAATTGTGAAAAAACTTGAATTAATGATGATATGACCTAAAAGATGCTCAAAATTGTTGCAACGATGACTGCTCAAGATTGATGAGTATTCATGAATTCTTCTAGGTGATTTTGAATGGAAGAAATGACTTGTTTTATAGATTTTCAAATTTATGATCTACGTTGGAGACTAAATAAAAAAAGATCAATGGTGGAAATTGCTTGAGAGATTTAGTTAACTGAAATCCTTATTTTTAAGAAATTAGTTTGAGTTATTTTTGAAAAGAGAATATTTCATAGAATATCTCTTTGAGGGAAATTAGCATAATTAAATAATTGAGAAAATTATTTAATTATAAGAGGAAGAGAACATTCCATTTTGAAAATAGAATATCCCATGTGCAAGTGGGAGGGAATATTAGCTAATTTTAATTATAGATGGAAGAAAATTAGATTTTTCTAATTAAATAATTAAAAAATATTTAATTAGGTGGGATAGAGGAAAATTAATAAAAATAATGAATTAATCAAATAATTAAAAAATATTCAATTAGTAGAGGAAAAATGATAAATTAGAGGGAAAACGATGAAAAATGTGACGAAAATGATGAAAAAGTGATAAAAATGTTGAAAATTGATGAGAATGATGAGGACAAGAAAAAATGATGAGAAATGATGATGAAAATGCCAATAATGCATGCGCAATATGTTCAAACATTTTTAGATGTCTACAATAAGAATATTAAACAATTGTTTGTTTTTATTTTTCCAATTGACCTAGTATCTAATGTACATTCAAATTTTCATTGGCTAAAAAAATTGATATTTTATTCTACCCTTCACATAGATGGAGGGCATTCTGGAAATTTCTTATAAATACACTTTGGTAGATAGGAGTTAGGTCGGGTTAAGTTGTAGGTTATATTGATGTGCAATGTGAGCCGACTCTAGGCAACTTTAAAAAGCATTGCAATTGCACCATGAGTTACAACTATATTGATAGGATTAAATGTAAAAATAACATGATTAGAGAAAAAAATCTTATAATAAGAATAATACAAGTTTTCAAAAGAAAAAAATATATATTCATTTAAAAAAATTAAATGTAAGGAATAATAGTTTATTTATTATAGATGAGCAAGATAGTCAATGCCTAGTTATGTTTGTTATAGCATTTGATGTAGAAATATCAGTACTATATAGTGTCTATATTATCTCTATATTTTCTTCTTTTATTGTGGAATGAGTATGGAATTTGGATATCTTTATTTTTTAGCAACAATTTTAAGTGCTTTGCACAACTTTTGTATGCATCTATTAAAATCCATGTGGATCTTCTAGACTCCACAATACAAAAAAACATCTTTATCAACATAATCTTCTTTATATCAGTTTTTAATATTAGAAGTTCATTTGTCAAGTATGTTTTAGTTGTGAGAGGCATGGCCAAAGAAAAATACAATAACATAAAAGGAAGCAAAAACATCTATAGATTTTTTTTTGGTGATGCAATACTCCATCATCCTTTTGATCCCATTCAAATATTTGAGCCATGATTGCATGTTGATAATGATTTGAGAATCCTTTACTATCCATCTATCGCTTAAGATGGATAATCTCAATAAAGGGTATAAAACTAAACCATTGGGAGAACATAACAATTTGGCTCAATGAGGTAATGTGTCAAGAATTTAGTTATTCTTTATGAAAATTTTATTTTAATCTAGTCAAAGAATGTATACTTATCATCTTCCAAGACAACTCCATGGTGATCTACGTGATTAGCTAGAAGATACCTAACAATATATTGAACTGAAATTTTAAATCTTGCTTTCGTTTTCTATAGTGCACCATTGTAGCGTAAGATGCAATACAATAATATCTATACAATATGTTGTTGTTACATGAATGACGAGTGGAGTTTTTTCTAGTCCTAACATTTTAGAATGAATTAATTGTATCCTTGAATTTTGAATTCTCAACTATTTAATATGAGAGTCTTGATCATTTCTAGCCATTAATTAGCACACCATTTGGAGAGTAATTATATAGAACACAAAAGATCAAGAGGATCCTTTGAGTACTTTGAGTATACTTTTATGGTTACCATACTAACCACAAAGTTTAACTTGTTTGTAGTCTATTTATAAGTTTCTTAAAAAGTGAACATTTAATTTATACACCACTTTATGTTTACAAATCATAGTCTAATTTTATCATATAACAAGTAGTTTTTTTGAAATAAAGGTGAAATAATATCACTAATAAAACTTGCATATTCTTCAAGTCAAAAACATCATCTTACTATCTTGCAATTCCATCCTTTTGCAACTTGATAAAGTTGCAAAAGAAATTGGTAAGGGATTAATATTAGGCTTTTACCAACTTTTCAAGGGGAAGATAATATTTGAAGTGAGCTCATACAACAAGAAAAATGTGTGATGTTATTTATCACTAGACGCACCATTTGAATGAGTTGATCTCAGTTGCCTCAGATTTTCTAAACTCTTGTGGCCATCACTCTATTTTAAAGTAGGTTGTATTTATATAATAGAGGATGAAACTACCAACAAATTTGATTATTGGTAAAGTTAAAAAAATAAAGAAAAATAAATTATAACTAATTACAAAGTAGGTCTACCAATTTTAAAAAAATTCATGGCACACCAATTCTAGAGAATCAAGAAAATAAGATGGATACAAAATAAATAATCAACAAGAGATGAGAAACCCTCCAAACCCCATAGACAACGCATAAGCACTTATTCCCCCTAAATATTGCACATGCTTTGAGTATCAAAAGTAATGTTTGCCATTATGTTAAAAGAATAGAAAGAAACACAACACAAATCAATAATCTAGAGAGCCATTGTGGTTAGTACTCACAAAATCACTAAAGTATTTGCTTGTGTCCCACATAGGGCAATCTTGGTTATTTCCAATATCAACCACATATATTTTTTTTAATTTCTCATCACCTTTTTCTTTATTAGTCATCCTATTTATTCTATAGAATCTAAGGTACTCTTGAATATGTCACAACTAATAGTACCTTAGGGATAAATTCCTTCTAACAAATCCAATCACCCTCATTTGGTTGATATATCCCTACTAATCCCATGGTACCTATCTTGAATAGGTATGACTATGAGGATATTGGCTCAAATGGTAGGTGATTAGAACATGATGACAAATACCCTTTGAGTAATAGATTCATGTCATTTGATAACCCCACATTGGACAATATCAAGGTCTTTACCTACAACTTAATCTAGGTTAACAAGAGCTTGTAGAGTCTTAATTTGGCTAGAGATCCAAAGACAAAAGTCTAGCTTGGACACTTACATGGGCATGACCATGCAAAGTGACATTGAGGTTGACCACCTTGAAAGAATTATAGAAGAAGCTCAAGTGGAATATAAAACCCTCAACACAACATTTTAGAATGACCTTTAAGTAATTCTCACCTAGTTGTATGAACAAAAGGTCAAGTTAAACCTTAAGAAACATATATTTGAGGTCATAATTGGGAAAATTTTGAGCTTCATTGGCTCTCAATGTAAAATATATTTTAATCCAACTAACATGAAAATAGTCCTAGACATAGTGATTGCAACCACTAAATATATAGTGAGGACCTTCTTAGGTTAGTTGGGATCCATATGATTCTTCATTTCTAACCTCACCTTCAAACCCAACCAACAACTACTAAAAAAGGATGCACATATATCCTCAACCATAGATTTCCAAAAATGCCTTTGATCAAGTAAAGGTGTTCGTCTTAGCTCTTCCAATTCTCATGCCACCCAAAAAACATCTCCCTTTGTCATGTATTCAAGGGAAAATGAAGTTTCTATCATATCTATGCTAGCACAAGAAGTCAATGATGGGAAAGAAATAGCTATATACTTCATTAGGCACTCTTAACTTGATTATGAGAATAATTACATGCAAGTTGAGAAAGAGTGACTCTCTATAGTTTTTGTAACACGGCATATTTTACACTATATGATAAATCAAGAGCCATATTATTAGATTTGAAATTTTATGCACATCCCTTATATAAATAGTGTTGTCAAGAAGAGTTGGACATTTATTAACTTTCTTGAGTGAATTAAAGTTAACACATGTCAATCGAAAATTCATAAAAAGACAAGTGAGCACTTATTGGTTAGCCAAAAATCCTACTCTTTATGAGGAACCAATAGATGAGGATTCCTGATGAGGGGTGTGCACAATGAATCTTGATAAATATGCTTCTTATTGGTACAAGGATTTTATGAATTATTTTACAAATCCTTCTTACCTTGAGAACACCATTCCTCTTGGTAAAAGATATCTATGAATCTTAGGTTCAAATTATGTAATGATTGATGATACCTTATATTGAAGATGTCTTGAATAGATTTTACTTTGATGTGATGATAATGAAGAAGCACGCCAAATTTATGAGTGTCATATTGACATCTATGGAGAAAATTTTAGTGGACATGCCACTACAAGGAAAGTCCACCACTTAAGATATTTTTGGTTTAACCTAGACAAAAATGTAATCAAGTTCATGAGAAGGTTCTCAAAATGTCAAATGCATATACATGTTCATCACATTCCACTTAGGACCTCCAACCAATAGTCATACTATGACCATTCTCCATATGGGGATTGAATTTAGTTATGAAAATTCTCCATTGTCAATAGATGGTTACACTTTCATCTCAATGAAAAAAAACATTTCACAAAATAGGTGGCGGCCATGTCTTAAACATAGTCTCAAGAACAATTAAATTGATAAATTCATTATAAACCGAATCATTTGTAGGTTTAGGATTCAACAAGTCATATCAATAGATAATTCTTTGTCATTTATAAATCCCCCAACATGGAAATTACATGAGATATTCCATATCAATCATAATTTCTTTTTTTATTATCCCCAAGGGGATGTACAAGTAGAAGCCATGACCAAAATGTTAAATTCTATCTTGGTTAAAATTGTTAAAGATTCAAAATGAGATTGGCATTTATAACTGTCATGCTCTCTAGGATTATAGGGCTAGCATTAAACACCTATAGGAATGACCCCCCATATGCACACTCATTTTGGTTAGAGGAAGTGTCCACTGGAGTTTAATATACCTATTCCCTAAGTGTCATTGAAAGGAATTTTAAACCATGAAGAATTCAATATTCTTAGATTAGAGGAGATATAAATCTTAGATGAAAAGAGACTAAGAGAAATTCATAGGCATGAGTCATACTTGAATCACATAAATAAGTAGTATAACAAAAAAATGTCCCTATACCATTCAAGATCAAATAACTTTCACTTAGAATTGACAATCTTATCAATAAAAGAGTCAATGGAGGCTAAAATTTTACACCTAATTAGGTTGGTTCATATGTAGTAAAGAAAGAAGTTGACAATAGAGGCTACCTCCTGTGCATTATGGAAGGTAAAGAGATTGCTAAAAATATCAATGATTCTCACCTTAAGAAACACTATATATAAAAATAAGAAAAAACATATATGCATGTTCACACATATATAAAAATTAAAAAACATGTATTTTAGTTTGCTTCTTCCGTCCTATTTTCTATTAGTGGTCTACTCTTCTCTAATTTTTATCTTAGTAGGAGTCTTAATTTTCCAATATAAGTTACCTTCACTAGACCATTAATTATCCAAAATGATCTCTATCAATTATACCTTACATTAGCACAATTTAAATGAATCCTCTTAATGCTTTAAACAAATCCTATTCTTGTCACTAAGTTTGGTTCAACATAGAGATTTTTTTTAGGTCTACAATACCTATAGAATCTCATAAGCAAGTCCCAAATTCTCCTAAATAATGGAGAAGTATTAGAAGCTTCTAGTACCCATTTGGTTACATCTAGTCCCTTACTTTACCTAATCTTTAGTGATGAGTCTTGACAGGTTGTCATTATGTCCTATCGCTTTAGTTGAAAAATGCATCAAATGTATCGATCGGGTAGTGTTTAGAGGCTATATGCAATAGGAAACATCTTGACCAACTCTCTCAATTTTTTTGAATGCTTGGAACAGTTGTAAATAAAACTTAAACTAAAAAGGCCATTAAACTAGAAATCGTAAAATTATTAAGCTAGAAATCATAAAATGATTAAACTAGAAAGCGAAATTATTAAGCTAGAGAACATCAAATGATTAAACTAGAAAGCATGTAAATTATCTAGAAAGAAATCCTGGAAATAAAACTGTCAAGTTTGAATGACAACAATTATCAACTAACATGTAACTGTTAACAAAAACAAACTTAACAACTTCAACTAATAACCAGAGTGGGTGCTCCAAAATTTTAGATAAACAGAACTAAAGATTACAAACGTGAACTACAACCTGCAGGAATAACTTAACAAAGCTTGACACAAACAAATCACATTCATTCGCATTTATCATGTACATAATAAAAAAAACAGAATTGAAAATGAAAATACTTATCTATCTATTCTAAGATTCCCTCGAGTGGAAAACTCTCGGTACTATTATGCTTAACTCGGATCACATGAACTTTTGTTTCCTCAAGATTAATCCATCCAAGATAATTCCATCACACAATACTAATAACTCAAAATAAGACTGGAAAAGCTTATTTTATTCATATTAGTGTAACACAGAGACATAGTTCAAGAACACATTATGACAACATAACGATATCCAATATGCATTGTTTCTGGCGGTTACATATATATACAAAACTTCTAACAAAATCCTAGAATTCAGATGGTGAAAGATCACCACTAAAAAAGTCTTCAACAAAATTCAACTAACCACAGACTTAGGTTCATAACATAAAGCATTTAAAAGGCTCAAACAGGAGCCATAAAGTTTTTAAATAGAAAATAATAGAAAGCATTAAAACACTTGATCCATTATGCACTTCCTAAAATTCCAATGCCTAGAATTCTGGTGCTTGTCTTCAACTGCCTTGAAGTTTGCTTTAAAATCCACTTGGATGAGCATAATGACTGACTGTGCATAATGACCTATACAATACTAAAAACTATACCATTATATTAACGCTGGTCAGCTTATTTCAATCAATTTTAGGAAATAAAGATTATAATTTTTTTTTACAAAAAGTAAGCAATTACTAATCCTAAAGATAAATAATTAGCAGGGTGAAAGTGATTGGGAGAAATAAGGAAGGGTATTTGGCTTATTATATTTATGAGGTTATTTTTACCTCATCACTTGTCCCCCTCCTAAGCTTGAGCAAGTCCACCTGCTCTTTTCTATGTCTTCTGCCTTCAATTTCCCCTGTTCCTGTTTAGCTCTTCATACTTAGCACTGAGGTCATACAGATCTAGTGCCTCTCTGTCCCAATCAACAGGGTTTCTAAGGAAACCCTCATTGAATCCGACCCTTTCTTTCCATGACTGTACATTCTCGGGGTTCTAGTCTATAGTAACATGCACTGCAGGGAGTGGTAAAAGAAGTAATGGGGGTCTGTATCTCATTCCCATCCAGTCAGTCTTAAGTTGTTGTAGAATATCTGCCACTACCTCTGATCTTCTATAAGACCACTTAATATTAGTGGGTGAAATTACCTCTCTCCCCTTGAGGTTCATGGGAAGAGGAATGTACCTTTCTTCACAAGCATTCCATGCTCTCCCTATTAATTTTGGGCCCTATACTATGAAATTCTCAAAGAAATTCTGAAGGTTATCATTATACTTATTCCTTATAGTTTCATTGACCTTAATACTTCAAAATTAAGCCTTAAAAGCTGAAGGTTTCCTATTAGGATACCACATTTGGAGACCAACCGTCTTTTCTGCCTGTGAATACTCTCTTGTTCTCTCTTTCCATTGAATTTGGTTTTGCATAGTAGACATAAATGACCTGAGCTGAACTTCACCCACAAAGAGATTAATGAAGAAATTAGTATGCTTTTCTAGGAATAAATTATGCACAAAGAATTCACATAGTAGGTTTTGCTGAGCAAGAGTAGATTATGTAAATTCTTTTACAAACTCTTTATCATTAGGATCATGCGAAAGGTTGCAGGAATCTTAATAGATTCCATCTTAAGAGTTGCTCACTTAAAAACATGGAATACAGTCTAGATGGCCTCCTACAGGCTAGCAATAGTTTTCCAATTTGAAGGCATCTATTTTAGCTTGATAGAGCCTGTCATACAACTCTTTTAATAAAACTAGCTCCTTTTTCAATCTGACATTTTCTATACTTTCCTATCTTAGAAAATAACATCTCTCCATCCATATCACCAACAATGGAGGTATAAGAATCTGGAAGGTCATTCCATTTTTGTTGGTTTAGTATGTATCTCTTTGGACTCCATTGTTGGCTTGACATTAATCTCCTACAAATCTTGTTCCAACTCAACAATTTTTCTTAAGGACGCATTATGTTCGGATTTCTATTTGTCCTTTTTTTCTTCAAAACTAGTAAATAATTGCATAAAATTATCAGTCAAAATTTTGATTTGTCTATCCTTTTTAGAAAAATTTGTCACATACCTTTTACTTTCCTCATTCCACCGTTGCACCTGAAATTGCAATTGTTCAATAGTCTTATCTTTTTGTTCTATTTGCATTTTAAAATTTGCAATTTCCTGGTCTCTCTTCTACAAAAATACTATGTGCACATCTATCTCTTCTTGCTGCTAATTAATTTGGTGTTCATTTTTCTACAACTGACATTTCAATTGAGCAATTTTTTTCTTTTAACTCCTCCAACTCTATTTTTTTGATCAATTTTTTCAACCTCTGTATTAGCAGAAAAAGGAAAATTGTGGATTTCTACATCATCATTGATCACATTTTCTTCATTAGGTACCTTAATTGAACCTTGTTCAGTAATTTTATCGATTAGGGGAGATAACTATTGCATAGGATCATCCTTAGCACTCAAACAATGTGGTGATCATTCTCCTCCTTCTTGCCTTGATTGAAATGGAATATCCTCTTTTTTGGCCTTAGGGGATTGACTAGTATGTTTTTCACTTCCTTTTGCTACCTCCTCACAAGGCTGCTTCTCAGTTTCTAGTGATTATGCTTAAGGATTAAACCTTTTCTTTTTAGAGGCACTCAATGTATCATAAGCTACAATATCACTAGTTTCAATAGATAACCTTTTACTTCTCCTTAAAGGAGGAGATGTTTGCAATGTTGTTCTAGATCTCTTTTTCCTTTTGTGAGGAGGTTCTTCCTCATCTCATGAATCTATTATTTCTACACTTTGTTGATGTCTTGAGGTTTTTGAAATATTTGGTAAAAATTTTGACGCTTCATGGCCAGGAGCTATTGTGGCCTATTGAGGTTCAGGAGCATCTAAAGGCATAGGGGATTGCTCTTCCAAATGCTGAGTCACCCACCTAGATGATTCACCCTCTTCAAGGTGTCTTTTAGGCTCTGGATCTTCAAATTTTTACCATTTCTTTTCTATTTTCTTCAGAAAATGATACTTACATATTAATTGGACGAGACCATGGTGTTTAAGTGGTCCTAAACCAATTTTGAATTTTTATATCATGCTAGTAACAAAATCACCAAGAAATGCAGACAAATTAACCCTAAGGGTAGAGTTTTTAGTGCCATGGCACAAATGGGTATGTAGGTGAAAAGGTGGACTTATAACTACTACACATTGTCCTTCACAAGTGAAATACTTAATAATCTAGGCTATGAGTGTTCTCCAGGGCTCTCGGATGGAAATTCTTTGAAATCCTTTGTTTTTCCCTTTAGTACTTACAGTTAACAAAGGCTGAGGTTCCCCTTCTCTATGAAAAAGCTCTACCATTTTTTGATAAGAGATATTGGTGGTCTCTAGCAAATTAATACCTTTATTTTCAAGACTAGATAGACGAGAAATGATCTTAGGACTTACCCGAAATCGCTTGCCATGTACTACAGATTGTCTATCTGCGAAATTCTTCATGAATTCTTTCACTAATTGCTCATTATGCCCTTCAAATTTCTTTATGAACTCCAGTCAATCCACTCTCTGGAATAGTTTTGAAATACTTCTTAATGCCAATAATTTGTTTGATGAAGCCAGTTTAGATTTCCTTTTAGCTCCTTCCATACCGTGTTTTTCTTATGGATCTGCTAAGTTTCTGTTGAAATGCTATGGCGCTCAAAGAAATTTATTTAAACAAACTGAATTGTAGAGTAAAGAAAAATGTACCTTTTCAATCACTTGTACTTGATACAACCGATGGGACATGAATCAATTGTCACATTTGGGTTTTGCTATACTTTCATTATGACTTTGCATGGGAAAAGCACACAAATTATCGTACTTCAAGCAAACACACAATTGCACAGTTTACTAAATTTGAAAAGTGAATGGTTCGTGCCAATTTATTTATCTTTATTCAAAATAATTACCTACTTAAAGAAAAAATTGTACATACCTTACATCCCATCATCAATTCAAAAATCACTTACCTTTGTTGACGTAATGGTATAATTGTATAAGTTGGCAAGGGTGGCGATAAATTTATTATGAACATGGAAGGAACAACTAATTAATGGAAAAATTACCATGATTGAAAAGTAGTCATAATAATTGTAATTTATTATGATAGGAGATGGTAATGTAGGGAATGGATTCCAAGGTGATGACAAAATTTAATAATGGGCATGTGTATGACACTAGAAAAATCAAAGAAATCAGAAAGAAAAATAATTTACAAAAATTCTAGAGCATCGCTGGAAGATGTGGTCGGGGTGAAAAAAAAAAAGTTCCAGAGCATGCTGAGAGATTCATCTAGAATGAAAAATTGAAGTTGCAAAATTTTGGAGCATCGCTGAGAGATGTCGTCGAAACACAACAACAAAATTTCTAGAGCATCGCTGAAAGATGCAATCAGAGCAACAACCAAATTTTTTTGGAGCATTACCGAAAGATGTTGTGGAAACAACAACAAAATTTCCAGAGCATCACTGAAAGATGCAGCCGAAAGAAAGTGGAATTTCTGGAGCATCGCCGAAAGATGCCGCCAGAAGGAAGGAACAACAAAATTCTGGAGCATCACTGAAAGATGTAGCCAAAATGCAACAAGAGAATTTTTAGAGCATTGTCGAAAGATGCTACTGAAAGAAGGAAGTAGAATGAATAACTTTGGAATTAGAATTTCTGGAGCATCGTTGAAAGATGCACCAGACTGTAGGAATAAAACAAGGAATAACACCAGTCAAAGGTGCAAGTTCTGAAGCATCACAAGAACCAAGCCATAAGTTCCAAAGCATCACAACAAGATGCGCCAGAATTTGTGTTTGATTAAAATGAAGTCTTGCAAGATGGAAAAAAAATTTAGCCATGTCCAAAAGATGAAAAATTGAAAAGAAATGCTCTGAAGAAAAGTAAATACATACACATGCATTTTTTTTTTAGATTGGAAAATAAAAACTACATTGGATCTGTTGTAGCAGAGTCAATGCATTAGATTTCTCCATGCATTTCTACCATTTTTGTAAATTCCTCCCTGTTAACTGGTTTATGGTAGATGTGTAATCGATGTTCATTGATTAACAAAGTTCTAGTGTCACCATCAATGGGCTTGAGTTGTACCGTGCCATTTGAAAATACCTTAGAAATTTCATATGGACCAAGCCAATGAGTCCTAAGTTTCCCCTGGTGATCTTTATATCAGGAATCAAATAAAAACGCCCAATACCCATTATGGAACTCTCTTTCCTTTATATGGTTGTCATTCTAGACCTTTCGTTTTTGTTGCACTAGCTCAGTTTGGTGGACACCATCTAGATGGAGTTCATCCAACTCACTAAGTTGTAAGACTCTTTCAACCTAGGCTCATTTGAGATATAAACCTAAATTCATTGCTATTCTAAGGGTTTGGAGTTCAAATTCAATTTGTAGGAGAGGTTTCCTCCCAAAAACTAACTCGTATGAACTGAAACCGGTGGTTGATTTCCAAGTTGTGTTATAAGCCCAAATGGCTTCAAGTAGTTTCCTAGCTCAGTCTTTCCTTCCTGATGAAACTATTTTTGTTAGAATGTTCTCTAGCTCCTTGTTAGTGACTTCCACCTGAACATTTGCTTGAGGGTGATAGGGTGATGAATTCTTATGGCTTACCTAGAAATGATCAGTGAAGGCTAAAAAAACCCTAGACATAAACTTGGGTCCCTGATCTGTGACAATTATCCTAGGGGCTCCAAATTTGAGGAAAATTTTTATTGTATAGGACGTTAGCTACTTGTTCCTCCCTAGTAACTTGTAGAGCTTGGAATTCTTCTCATTTAGTTAGATAGTTGGTATAGACCAAAATGTACTCTTTTCCTTATGAAGGAGTGTCTATAAAACTGATAAAATCCAATCCCCATTTTTCAAATGGTTCAAGGACTACCTGGGGTTGTAGAGGCATTTCATTGGATGCAACAGGTCTCCCTACCCTTTGGAATTCATCACAGTGGTGAACATATTTCTTGACATCTTTATGCATAGAGGGTCAGTAATATCCTGCACCCAAAATCTTATGGGACATCCTCTTGGTAGAATAATGGCCTCCAAAAGGGTCATCATGGAAAGCTCTAAGGATACTATAGGTCTCATTTTTCCTAACACAATGTCGAAGAACCATATCAGGACCACATCGAAATAGGATTCCATTAATCCATTTGAATGGAGAGATTTCTCAAATGAGGCATTTCTTTTGTTTTGATATGAAATCAGGTGCTAACTCTGAGGTGGCCAAGTAGTTGGCGATATCAGGAAACCAAGGAGTTTTAGTGAAGATGGAAAACATATTTTCATTTGGGGATTCATCCCGCACTAGAGCACAATCTCCATCATCTTGTTTAATCTGAGATAAGAAATCCGCAACTACATTGAACTTCCCTAGTTTGTCAATAATTGTTATGTTGAATTCCTGGACAAGCAATAGCCACCTGATTATCCTTCCATTCACTACAAGTTTATTCATTAGGTATTTAATGGTTGAGTGATCTATATACACCATTACTTTGTACCCCGTGATGTAATGTTGAAATTTCTTGATTGCATGTACTACAACTAAGAATTCTTTCTCCGTGGTGGTATAATTCTATTCTATTGGAGTCAAATTATTACTAATGAAATATATAGCATACTTTCCCCTATTCTCATCTTCCTGTCCTAATATCGCTCCAATAGCATCATCAGAAGCATCAACATAAATATGGAATGGAAGGTTCCAATTAGGTCCACATAGAACAAGAGTAGAGATGAGTTTATCCTTAATTATTTCAAATGATGATTGACACTCAGGTGTCCAGATAAACTCAATATTCTTTTGGAGAAGGGAAAACATAGGGGATGCAATCTTGCTGAAGTTTTCTATGAATCTCCGATAGTATCCAACATGTCCTAAGAAAATTCTAACATCAGTTTGTGTCTTTGGGGTTACCAGTTATTGTATCACCTCAATTTTCTTAGGATCCATCGTTATCCCTTCAGCTGAAATGTAGTGTCCCAACACTATTCCTTTTTCGACCATTATTAGAAATTTTTCATGGCTTAGGGATAGATGATGGTACTCACATTGCTTCAATACTTTGTCTAGAATTTCAAGGGCTTCATCAAATGTTGACCCATGCATAGTGAAGTCGTTTGTGTAAACTTCCACACAATCATTCACCAACTCAACAAATATGGCCAAGATAGCTCTCTGAAATGTTACAGGAGCATTACATAGCCCAAAAGGAAGAACCCAATATGCAAATGTTCCCCATGGGCAAGTAAAAGTTCTCTTCTACTGGTCTTTTGCTACTACTTGTATCTAGTTATATCCACTGAATCCATTTAGAAATGAGAAATAATTTCTCCCAGCCAGAATATCCAAGACTTGGTCTAGAAATGGTAGAGGGAAGTGTTGGAAAAACAAGGACATACAACTGAGAGGGGGGGTGAATCAGTTGTCACAAAAACTTCAAATTTTCTCACTTAAATTAATCTCAGATTTGATGAATAAGAAATTAACCACAAGCAATTAACACATCAGAGAGATAGAGAACACCAAGATTTTTACGTGGAAACCCTATTAGGGGAAAAACCACAGTGGATGTTAGTCCACAATATTATACCTTGTTAAAAGTATAATGATAAATAATAAGGGGAATTCACATGCATTCAGGCACACTACCTAGAGCTCACTGCTCAAATAAAAAAGGGTCTCACTTCCCAACAATACAAAATGGGATTAAAATCTGGAGGGTATAAACTGAGAAAATAGCTTCTGCACAAGCCTGATTACAGTTCCAATTAAGCACATAAAACCTTCTTCACGCTCAATCTTCTTCACACTCTGCTTGACAATCGAATGATATTCACACATACACACTTAGGAGAAAAATCAACACCTTTCCAACACACTACACCGATGAAACAATCACTCTTATATATCCACTACATGAAATTTCATCACAACTCAGTCGACCAAGAAAATAAAACATATTTGCAATGTCGGCCCAAATTTACAAATAAATTTTTAATGCGAATCCACCAAGATCGGCCACACCATAGTGGAGACCCAAATTAACATCTACAACACAAAAATACTTTAACTAATTCCACCACGAAGATCCACAACACGCTACCACCAACATGTCGGCCAGGAACAAGAAAAATTGAACATGCGCAAGAAAAGATCTTTAACCACGAGGTCATCGATTAATGTGGACATACCAAAAAGATAGAGAATGATCTAGAGACATCTGAGAACATGAGGAAACAATAGAGAGACATCTGCAACAACTAAGATTATCAGAATCACACAATCTTCATTCAGGAACATTGACAAAGACCACATAAACATTGTCAGACCACACACAATCAAGACTTCACACGGACCTCTAAAACTTCTGATAGATGATCTAGAAACACTCAACAATGAACTCTTTAATCCACACCAGCTAGTCTTCAACATACAAAACATGACACCTTCATGACTTGCACAGTTCCACTGGGAACCATGAATACTTTCTTTCACAATTTTCTCAATATCCTCGACATATACAACCTCTAATACACCAAATGTTAATAGTGTTGACATCAATGACAACCACATATCAACAACACATCCACAACATCCAACAATCTCCCCCTTTGGAATTGATGGCAACACATGATGTGAAAAATACCATCAACCCAACACACTGACTCTTCTTCTCAACTGCTCTTCTCCCCACAAGTCTCTTTTCCTTTGAAATATTATTATAATTGCACTTCTCCCCATTTGACATCAATGGAAAAGGTAACCATGAACTTTCCAAATACACACTCTAAACCACATATCTGCACATCTGACTACTCCCCTTGAGTAGCAGCCACAAAACATCAATCCAGATCAGAATATAACAATGAAGCTCATGGATTGATGTAAGAAAATGCATCTTTTAGTTCTTATCAGGAGGGGTAATCACCCCTAGCATTCCTCTAAGATACTCAAAAGTATCCTTTGACAACGGTTTAGTAAAGATGTCTGCAATCTGTTCTTTGGTAGGCACATATTCCAATATGACTTCTTTTTCATTCACTTTCTCCCATAAGAAATGAAACTTGATTGATATATGTTTAGTATTAGAGTGTAGTACCAGATTCTTTGGAATATTTATTGCACTTGAATTATCACATTATATGGAAATAGGCTCTTCATATATCACCCTGATATCTTTCAACATCTGTTTCATCCATATCACTTGAGTATAGTTATTTGCAGCATCAATGTATTATGCTTCAATAGTAGATAGAGAAATTGAATTCTGCTTTTTGCTTAACCAGGACACCAACTTCTTCCCTAGGAAGAAAGCACCACCACTAGTACTTTTCTTGTCATCTACATCTCCAACCCAATCTGCATCAGTAGATGCACTCAAAGTTAGATCATCATCGTTTGGATACCAAAGTCCAAAGTCAACTGTTCCTTTCAAATACATGAAGATTCTCTAGCAACCATACATACAACATTCATAATATCTGGTCTAGTCTGGGTTAAATAGAGAAATCCACCGATCATTGACCTATATCTAGTTTGATTTTCCTTAGGAGAATCATCGTTCTGTGTTAACTTACATCCGGTCACCATGGGAGTACCTACAGGTTTTGAGTCATCCATTCCAAACTTCTTCAACAGTTCTCTCACATATTTGGACTAAGATATGAATATCCCCTTGTCTAACTGGGTCACTTGCAATCCTAGAAAGAACTTCATCTCTCCAATCATACTCATCTCAAACTCATCCTTCATCTCATCAACAAAATTCATACATAGATTTTCATCTCCTCCAAAAATGATGTCATCAACAAAAACTTCTATAATTAACTTCTTATCATGATCTGATTTGAAGTATAAGTTGCTATCAATAGTACCTTTAGTGAAACCAAGCTTCAAAAAATATTTTTCCAATCTAGCATACTAGGCTCTGGGGGCTTGCTTGAGTCCATACAGGGCTTTCTTTAATCTGCATACCATATCTTCCTTGTCAGTTAGCTGAAATGCATCTAGATGTTCAATGTATACTTCTTCTTCTAGTTCTCCATTCAGAAATGCCAACTTCACATCCATTTGATATAATTTATAGTTCTTATATGCAACATAAGCAAGAAATAATCTCACAGCTTCAATTCTAGCAACAGGGGCAAAGGTTTCTTCAAAATCAACACCTTCCATCTGAGAATACCCCTTACATACTAGTCTTGCTTTATTCTAGATCACTTCACCTTGTTCCTAAACACCCATTTAGTACCAATCACATTTTTGTTTTTAGGCCTGGGGACCAGTATCCATGTGTGATTATTTTCAATTTGTGTAAGCTCTTCCTTCATAGCTTCCAATCAGTGTTCATCTTGATAGGCTTCAGTGACATTTTTAGGTTCAATCTTGGAAATCAGACAATATTCTTCTGCAATTTTTCTTCTAGTTTGCACTCCTTTATTCTTGTATCCTATGATTTGAATTTTAGAATGATTTAGCTTTACATACCTTGGAGTTTTGGGACATTCTTAAACTTATGATTCTTCTGATCTTCCTTCTACACTTGCACTTGTCTGTGCTTCCTGACTGACTTGATTTATCAGAACAAATTGAGGTTGCTTTACCAGAACATATGGAATAATCTGAAGTAGATTCTATGTTTGAGAATTCTTCCCTTGGCTTGTATTGTCTTCATCTAAATCATAACCACAATTTTTGGATGATTTGATAGAGTCCTCATCAACTCTGACATTTTCACTTTCAACCATCTTTCTTAGTCTTTTGTTATAGCACCGACAGGCCTTGATTTTAGTGGAGTAACCTAGGAAGATCCCTTCATCGTTTCTTGGATCAAGCTTTCCAATATCATCATCTCTCTTGATATAACACTTGCTTCCAAAGATCTTGAAATATTTAACAGCAGGCTTGTAACCAAACAATAACTCAAAAGGGGTCTTACCAGAATTACCATTACCATTTACCTGGTTCAAAGTATACACAACAGTGCTTACCACTTCACTCCAGTACATCTGAGACACATTTCCTTCCATCATCATTGTTCTAGCAGCATCCAAAATTGTTTTGTTCTTTCTTTTTGCAACTCCATTCTATTGAGGGGTTCAGGGAGCAGATAGCTGTCTTTTAATTCCATGTTCTTCACAAAAAGAGTTAAAATCCCTGGAGGTGAACTCACCACCTCTATCATATCTCAGGCACTTGATTTTTAGAACTTTCTCATTCTCTTCCATAGCCTTAAATTTTTTGAACTTTTCCAATGCTTCACATTTTTCTCTTAGGAAAGAAACCCATATCATTCTAGAGTAATCATCAATAATCAAAATAAAGTACCTTTCTCCATGAATACTTTTGACTCTGGAGGGACCACAAAGGTCAGTATGTAGCAGATCCAACAAATTATTTGAATGAAACTATTTTCTCTGGAAAGAGACTCTATTTTGTTTACCCATCTGACATTCCTTATAGATTGTATTGGCAGCTTCACTAACCTAGGTAGATCTCTTACAGCTTGAGTGGACCTTATCTTGATAATGTTGTCAAAATTTACATGACACAACCTCCTATGCCACAACCAAATTTCATCTATTTGAGCAATTAAACAACTCCCATTAGTAGTATTCATGTGAAATATATTACCTTTTTTCTATTTACCAGTAGCAATCATATTCCCAAAACTTCCGCGTATCTTGCATCTTCCATTTTTGAACTGAAGATCATAGTCGTTTTCCACCATATATCCAACACTCAAAAAATTGTGATTCAAGCCTTCAACATAAAGAACATCACCAGTGCTATCCTTACCACCAAGGCAAATAGAACCTCTGCCACGAATCACTCTAGCTATATTATCTCCAAATCTCACAACCCCACTGTCATACTTTTCTAGACTCACAAATTTTCTTTTATCACCAGTCATATGATGTGAGCATCCAATTTCAATAACCCACTCATCCTTTTCTTCAACTCAAGCTGCAAGAGCTTTTTCATCTTTGGCGGATTCAGTAGCCACATGATTATCTTCAATGGTAGTAATGAAAACCCATTCATCTTCATTTTCATTATCTTTGTCAGACTCATCATCAGTCACTGCTTCTTCAACAAAGTAGCATCTCTTTTGGAATCTATAATTTTTAGGCTTAGATCTAGGAACTATTTCAGGACACCTTGATGCAAAATGACCTATTTTACTACAAGAGAAACATTTAATAGGAAATACATCTTCATACTTTCTTTTTCCTCATCCTTCTTTCTTTGCAATTAGTGCTTCTAATTCTTCTACCTCTCTTTCTTTATCTTCAAGTTGTTTTAGTTCTTCATCATACTTGGATATCTTTCTGGAACTCTCTCCCAGACTATATCTTTTCCTGTTACTTCTGGATACAGTAGCCTTGAATGCAAATTCATTCTTCGGTGTAGATTCACCAAATTCACTTATCTCAAAAGCAACAAGCTTAGCAACCAACGTGTCTCTTGTCATCTTTTACTGATCTGAACTCTTCAATAGCATGAGCCTTTACTTTGTAGGAGGGAGGCAAGGATCTGAGTACCTTAGCCACAATTTCATCCTCATCCATAGAACCACCGACACATCTAATACCCATCACTATATCATTTACTCTTTGCATAAAAGAAGTGATATTTTCATCTTCACCCATCTTCAAATTCTCATACTTTCCTTTCAAACTCTGTAGCTTAGCCATCTTCACCTAAGCATCTCCTTCCTACAAAGTTTCCAGCTTTGTCCAAATCTCATGAGTTGTCTGTAGCCCTATCACATTAGCCATCTCTGAATCTGTCAGAGCACTCACCAGAGCTTCAATATCCCTAATACTATTTTTCGCATCTTTGATCTCATTAGCAGTGGAGGGACCATTCTAAGGAATAACATATGGATCTTTTGTGATCTTCTAGTAGGATTCACCAATACACCTTAGGTGACATTGCATTCTAACTTTCCACAATGAGTAGTTAGTTCCATCGAATCTTGGACTGTCCTTCTTGAATGTTTCCATCTCGGATCACCTCAAGCTTTTAGACTTCTTTAGAGGAACCTGCTCTGATACCAATTATTGGAAAAACAAGGATAGACAATTGAGAGGGGGGGTGAATCAGTTGTTATAGAAAATTAAATTTTTCTCACTTAACTTAAATTAATCTCAGATTTGATGAATAAGCAATTAACCAAAAGGAATTAACACATCAGAGAGATAAAGAACACCAAGATTTTTACGTGAAACCCTGTTAGGGGAAAAACCACAGTGGATGTTAGTCCACAATATTATACCTTGTTAAAAGTATAATGAGAAATAATAAGGGGAATGCACATGCATTCAGACACACTGCCTAGAGCTCACTACTCAAATACAAAAAAACCTTCTTCACACTTCGCTCAAAAACCTTCTTCACACTTCGCTCAATCTTCTTCACACTCTGCTAGACAATCGAATGATATTCACACATACACACTTAGGAGCACACTCAACAACTTTCCAACACACTACACCGATGAAACAATCACTCGTATATATCCACTACATGATATTTCATCACAACTTAGTTGGCCAAGAAAAAAAACATATTTGCAATGTCGGCCCAAATTTACAATTTTTTTTTTAATGCGAATCCACCAAGATCGGCCACAACATAGTGGAGACCCAAATTAACATGTACAACACAAAAATACTTTAACTAATTCCACCACGAGGATCCACAACACGCTACCACCAACATGTCGGCCAGGAACATGAAAAACTGAACATGCGCAAGAAAATATCTTCAACCATGAGCTCATTGATTAATGTGGATGTACCACAAAGATAGAGAATGATCTAGAGACATTTGAGAACACCAAGAAACAACAGAGAGACATCTGAAACAATTGATATTATCAGAATCACACAATCTTCATTCAGGAACACTGACAAAGACCACAAAAACACTGTTAGACCACAACACAATCAAGACTTCACGCGAACCTCTAAAACTTCCGGTAGATGATCTAGAAACACTCAACAATGAAACCATTTAATCCACACTAGCTAGTATTCAATGTACAAAACATGACACCTTCATGACTTGCACAGTTCCAATGGGAACCAAGAATAATTTCTTTTACAATTTTCTCAATATCCTCAACATATACAACCTCCAATACACCAAATGCCAATAGTGTTGACATCAGTGACAACCACATATCAGCAACACATCCACAACATCCAACAAGAAGTAATCTCTATGGGTCGCTTTGTTAAGTTCCTTATAGTTAACACACACTCTCCACTTCCCATTTTTCTTTGGAACCACAACCAAAGGTGAAACCCATTTGTTGTCAAAAATGGGATAGATAAATCCAACTTGCAGGAGTTTCTCAATTTCAGTTTTAACAATGTCTTGTAAGGTAGGATAGAGTCTCCATTGTGGTTGAAAAACAGGTTGAACATCCTTAGTATAGATGTGATGAGTAAAAAAAATTGGGTGTATTCCTCTCACGTCTGTGTAGTCCCAAGAAAAATATTTAGATCTATTCAACAAGATATCAAACAATTTATGCTCTTTTGGTTTTATCAACCAGCTATTAATATTCAAATTTTTTCATGGAAGTAACATGATGGTTTTGACCCTTGGATGGTTGGAGGTGAAAATATGCAGTTCTCTTGTCAAAGTGTTTAGAGGATAGCTATGTGGTATGGTTTTGTGGATTTTGGAAATATCTTCAAAGAAATGATCCATTTTTGGAATGATATTAGCCAGAAGACAAGGTAATCCCATGAAGTTGGTGTTATCAAATTCGGTGTGGTCTACGTTGATTGGTTGTCCTAAAATATCTTCTATGTCCAACATATCTTCATCGCTTGTGTCCATGGTAAGATTTTCCATATTGTTTTCCAGTTCATCCTCCAAGTCTTCACCATGTTGTTTGATGACTACCATAGCAAGTGAATCTAGATTCTCTTGCTTGTTGGGACCTTCTAGTTCATCAACCCATACTTTATTATATTCAGCTAGCTTGGTAGAAGGATGCAAGAATAAATGTTTTCTATTAGGACCATGTGAAATGGTCATTCCTCCCTCTTTGCAGTCAATCTTGGCTGAAATAGTAGCTAACCATGGTCTTCTAAGGATTATTGGATAGCTGAATTATTTGAAAGCCCACTGGATATTCCCAACTGTCAACCTTAACAATAACATTTTCTATGACACCCTTGGGAATAGCTATGGATTGATTTTCCATTTGCAACACTGTAGTTGTGGGATGTAAATCAATGAGTCCCAATGTTTCCATCATGTTGACAGTCATTACGTTAATGGCTGCTCCTAAGTCCACAAGTGTGTTAGGTATTGCTACCTCATTGATTGTTACTGTTATAAGTGGACTACCTAGATCATCATATTTCGGAGCTGTGGTCTTTCCAACCAAAAATTCAGCTAGATAACTATTTATGTGAATAGTATTTAACCATTTTGGTTTCCTTTCTATAGTTTTGATGCACAATTGTTTGATCAGTTGGTTTAATTCAGGAATCTCCTTAATCGCTTGTAACAAAGGGACCTCAATTTGCAGTTGTTTAATATCTTCTATTAGTGTAGTTTTGGTGGAAAAAGGATATTTCCAGAGGATTTTTCAAAGTGGTTGGTTTCAGATGATCCGAAAAAGGTGCTTGAGTTTTCTCTTTAGGGGTGGAGTCCTTTAAAGGACCGGTTGGAGACTAACCATCCTCCTCCTGAGGTAACTTAGAAGTTCTAGCTGGAGAGGGCATAAGGGTCTTATCTTGGGTATTTACTGGGTTTTTCTTTAAATATGTGGAAGTCTCAACAGATTCCTTAATGGGCTCATCTAGAATCTCAACTATGGTAGGTTGTTGGAGTGTTTTTCCTGACCTTAACTGTAGATTTCCATAATGAATAACATTAAGTCCAATCACATTTTCCTATTTCATAGAATACAATGGGGTATTGTGATGATTATTATTTGGATTGAGAATAGGTTGTGCTGGAAGTTGTGGTTGATTGACCTTCTCATTTTGTTGAGGGTTTTGAGGAGCTGGTAAAATATTCTGCTGTGGATTAGGCATCCTTCTTGGCCTAGTGTAAAATTGATTTTGAGGTTGATTCCATTGAGGAGCAGGATTTTGAGGATACCATGGTTGTTGAGTCTGATTTTGCCATTGAGGGTTTCCCCAAGACTGATTTTCCCATTCAGGTGGTCCCCAAGGGTAAGATTCCCAATTAGGTGGTTCTTGAGGTTGTGCTTGAGGTCAAGGTGTTGCCCATTGATTGTTATTCCAGTTGTTTTAGGGGCTCCAAGAAGGGTTTGAGTTTTGGCAGTAAGAAAAATTCCCTCTAATTATTTGATTTACAAAGTTAGCCTCCTCAACCGAAGATGTTCTTTTCTTGGAATTCTTGATTGCATTCAAAATTTCACATTGGTCAGTGGCATGACTCTTCTCACAAACTTGGAAAATGTTAGTTTTGTCCAAAGGGCATTCTCTTAATAGATGTTTGTTTCGACACCTAGGACAGTAGATGGATAAGGTCTCAAGATTACATGTTTTGGCCTGTATTACATCCAACATGGTATTTATCTGAATGAGAATATCAGTTTTAAGATTGGCTATCTCCTCATGCAATTTAACTATTTCATTAGAATATCTAAAAAGAGTAGTTTTATGAATACCACCTAGAGTACGGGAGAAATTTCAGCATAACTCACAAATATCATCAAGTGTAAGTTGGGACACATCTCCTTTTCCCATTAAATCTAGGATTCTCCTAGCATCTTTATCAAGTCCTTGAGAAATATGATCTTCAAAATCTCCAGAATCATGGCTTCTCTGCCACATCGTTTAGATAAGAAGATGGACCTATCAAGGTAATCTTCTAGGCTCTCATCTTTGTTTTTTCTTAGCTTGAATAACTCTTCTTTCCTATTGCTGACTCTACAGTAACTCTGGTATTTATCTAGAAAGGTAGAATCCATATTGTCCCAAGAGGTTATCGACCTTGAAGCTAATCCCATGAACCAACACATTGCTGCATCTTTTAGAGTGGAGGGAAAGAGCTTCAATTTTTGGTTATCATTCTTGTAGTCATATGTCTGAAACAAGACTTTAAACTCAAATAGGAATTGTTTAGGGTCTTCAGAAGATAAACCTCTGAAGGGTTGCAAGAAAGCTAGTGAAATATTTTTCATAAGTGTCTTGTCATTTTCATCGATAGTGTTGTGCAGTTTTCGCACACACGC
Source organism: Sequoia sempervirens (assembly GCA_007258455.2). NCBI lineage: Eukaryota > Viridiplantae > Streptophyta > Pinopsida > Cupressales > Cupressaceae > Sequoia > Sequoia sempervirens. The sequence goes on from VDFB02258580.1 coordinate 56,612, forward strand.
CCCATTGAAAGCAGGGACCCTCTTTTGCTTGGCCCTTGGTTCTTTGAGGTTTTTTTTCCATAACACATGTGCTTGAATGATTATCTTATTCGTGCAAATTCCCCCCTTCTTGGAATCACTTTGAAAGTCCAATGTTTTGGGAAATTTTTGAGAAAATTCCCTCTAGGTGGAATTCCTCGGTTTCCTTGAAAACCCAGTGGCGGCTGTTTTACACTATGAACCAAAGATTTTGGTCCCTCGTGGATTTCTGTGGTGACCGGATTTCTCTGAAATTCCTTCTCCTTGTCGGGGTCCAGGTTTTGGTTTTTCCTGTCTTGTCAACTGCATTAATGTTCGTTTGTATGATTTTTGTGGCAAGTATTAAGTCGATTTTGGGGAGTTCTATGCCATTATGCTTTATCATCATTTTCTCTCTATTGATATGGATTGCTTGATCCTGTGTGCTTGGCTTGATTTTGTGATTGAATTAGTGGATTTATGGATTTGGTGGTGATTTTCCTAGGCGTCGTCATAATTATTGTTGTTTGCTGGGGTGCTAAAGATTGTTATCTTTCATTGCTTTAATCAAGTCTGACTTCATCAATGGTATGTATACATTGGTTTGCTTTTACTTGTTGAATGTGAGTGATTCTTTGGCGTCTTGAGTCTGCTTAGAGTCCGCATTTCTGTATGTTTGGGCATTGAACATTTGAAGCTAGGGTTGCTCGGTTTGTTAGATTAACAATTCCAAGTGAGTTTTTGAGCTTGTCTTTTGATTTTATCATGAGATAGCTTGCTTTTGTAGGCCATAATGAACTTTCTGTAAACCTAGCAATCGAGTAAGCTGAACCCAAGCTTGTCCTGTGCATCCATGGCAGAATTTTAGGGTTTCGAGTTTAGGGCATCACCAATTCCTTTCGATTCACTTTAGGATGAGCCTCGAATTTAAAGATGATTTGTAGGAGGTTCAAATATAGCTAGTTTCAAGCCCAAGGTCCTCAAATTTGTGATTGTTCGATCAATTTGAGTGGAGTTGTGTGAAAACGTCGATATCCAGAAATTCAGGATTTCCTTCAACTTCGGGATTTTCCTTCACTGGCGGAATTCCCTGATTTTCCATTTTCTCTTTGCTAAATGTGTTGTGATTCAGAATTATGCCTACTTCGCCGATTTTCATTCCCTCTGGATTTTACCAAAATTTCCTTTGTTCCTTCATTTTCCTAGAATTCGTAAGATATTGTTGTTCTCGCGAAAATCCGTCTTGGGCATAATTCTCTAAAACTTTATTGAAAATGAAGAACTCAGTGATAGCATGATTTATTAGATGATGATTATGCATTGTATGATCAATATGAACTATTTAAAGATGCACCATGTTGTTTCTTTGTTAATGATAGTTGATTTAAATGATTATTAAATACTTTTATGTTTATTTCACTAAAATCCGCCTAGCTGGGAATTTTCCAAAAATTCCTCTCTAGCCTAGATTCTACGGGAGGACTTAAAACCCGAACTTTGAGATGACTAATTTTTATTAGGTTTTAGAGCATTTTTTTTTATCTTGGGACTTATATTGAGGTTGAATATGTCTTTTTTGATTGGTTAACATGGATTTCTTATGGTTTCTTTGTTGAATGCAGGCTGAGTCAAGTAAGGCAGTGACAAGTGGAACCAAGGGTAGAGTGATGGATCCAAGTGCATAAGGGTCTTCTTTTTCTGAGGAAGAAAGAATCAAGATGGATATCAAGAGAAGAATTCCTGAGAGCAGGATTACTTCCATCTGGTCAGAGATAACTAATACCAATGTTGGACTTTGGGATTATGAGGAGTTCAAGACTAGGATGGTAGTACAAAACCTTCCTTTGCTGGCTAGAAGAATGTTGGAATTAGGGTTGTCACATGTAGCTGGATTCCCTCCTACAGTACAGTGTTATGATTTGGTGCTCGAGTGTTCTAGGAACTATGACAGAGGTACACAAAGGATAGTTTTTCCCCAAGGGAGAATTGTGGAAAATTAAAAACCTATGTCTATAGCACAAACCTTTAACATGCCAGACAGGTCTCATGTGGTGGCTTTTGATATGGATATGGCAAAGAAGTTCTATGAGGAGGATACCATCAAGTCCCAACAGGTCATAAATTCCTGGTTGGAGAAGCCTAAGTCCCACTATTCAAAGCTACCCAAAAAACTATTTAGAGCTAAGTTCAAGAAGGAATACTATGATGTTATCACCCTTCTCAGTAGGGTGGTAGGGTTGAAGAGTGCTGGTGTGTTTGAGAATTAGATGTTTCATGTCATTGTGAGGATGGAGCAAAATGTTAAATATCATTGGGTAGGTGTTATAAGTGCCATGATTCATGAACATATGTGTAATGTCTTGTAGACGAAGACCTTCACAATGACCTCCTACTTGGTTTATGTACTTGCAAGATTCCATCCCTACAAGCGACTAAGTACAAGGGGTGTGTTTGGACATGATGTATCTATGAGGTTTATCCATAGCTACACCTAGGTAATTCAAGCTATAGGAGGGTGAATGATGCATTCACCATGTACATCACCAGATTATTGCAAGGTACAAAGAATGTAAGGATTTCTGACAATGCCAAAGAGCTAATCAAAAGGTATGGGGTTTGGTTTATACAGTTTCCCACCTTTTCATATATAAGGATAGATGGTTGTTAGAGCGCTCCATATAAACTTCTGAGGTATCCCATAGACCATGTTATACTTCTGGAGGTCACCAAGAAGATATGTGATTTTGATGCAATTGTGAAGAAAGATAAACATAGAACTGGATTTGGTGGTGACTTCCCTCTGAGGATAGGCACTAGTGAGGCATGCCATTCTATTAATTCGACCTATGCTTCTAAAGAAGAAATGAGCACTTTTGGTCTATCCTTTCATTCCAAAAGGTCTAGGTTTGATAGGATTGGCGAAGCACAGAAGAAGGCCAATAGGGAATACAACCACAAAGATGATATACAGGACTACTGGGCCAATTGCAGTGATGAATTTGAGATTAGAAGGAAGAATTTTTCCAGAATACCTTTTAACCTAGTTTGGCTATATAATGTGAAGGCCATTCCAGATCAAGTTGAAGATGATGGAGATTTGATTAAGGGCCATGACTATGAAGCTGTGAAAGATAAATCAGTTAGAGAAATAGACTGGCTGGAGGAAGAGAAAATAGAGTTAGATCAACTTATGACTCCAGTGATAAAGTATACAAAGCTATGGCTTAAGCACAAGATGTGGGAGTTGGAAAGTGAAGGTGTGCAGTGCACCTATGATTTAATGGGAGAGTTGGAGTCTCATTCCACTTCTGAGGAGTTAGTTGAGAAAGATCCTAAGGGCAAGGAGAAGGTGAGCTCTCCTTTTAAGATCAAGATTAAAGATGTTCAGGATGAGGAAGTACAAGAGGCAGAAAAATAAAGAAAGCCTATAGCAAAGAAAAGGAAACATGTTTCAAGAACAAAGAAGTCAACAAAGGATGAAGTTGAAAAGGAAGATACGGAGGATAGTGTTCATGTGCCCAAGAGAAGAAGGGTAGTAAAATTGTCACAAAAAGTAAAAGGAAAGTTCCAAGGTAGGAGAGGAAGCTAGCCCACCTGTGATAAATGTGGAGAGCTCAGGAGAAAGGACACATGTATACACAAGAAAATCAAGAGCTCCTTCTCCTAAGGATAGTGTACCAAGGAAAGATGCTCCTCCAGTCGCTCCTGCTACTGAACAACACGATGATATTCCTCTTTCTCATGAAGCTCATGGTGAACCAGGTGAATCCAAAGAAGAAGAAAGTCATCAAGATCCAAAAGGAGAATAATTTCAGGAAGGTGAGCTCTATAGTGTTGAGGCCAAGATAGAGAAGGTGTTACAGTCTCTCCTGGTAAAAAATGATGATTCACCTGTTAGGAGTGAAGAAGATAGACCTCCTCAAAGAGAGGAAATTCCACTTAGGACTCCATCACCAGTGCATGAAGAAGAAGGGCATGATAAAGAAAAGGAAGAAACAGTTGAGGAGATTCCTGGGAAATAGAATTTGAATGAAGATATGCCCAGGGATCAACAAGATGAAGTTGGGTAGAGCATGGTACATTCTGAATCCAATTTTCTAGGTTGGTTTAATAAAGAATTAAAGAGTAAGCAGATTGTTGTGGATGACACCCCTCCCAATTGGGATGAGCTACTAGAAAATATAGGAAAAGGTAAAGGAAAGAAGAAAGTCAGGGTAATTTCGAAGATTGAGAGAGATGAAAGAAATAACAGGGTGGTTCACATTGCTACTCCTACTGTTGATAAGAATAGAGATGATGTGACTGGAAGTGATTATAATGTGTAAACCATCAACCTGGGGCCTACTTCCATGGAACAAGAGATTGAAGAATATGAGGGGTCCAGTACTATGATCTTGGGTAGGTTGAGGAAGGAGGTGCAAACCAAGCAAGAATTGAAGAAGGAGAATGAGAAATTAAAGAAGTACTTGTAGGACTTGATGAAGCCCTTGCAATCTATTAGCTCCTCATCATCTGCTACGAGCTTTCTGCCACAAGAAACCATAACAGAGCTGGAGAGAATGAAGACTACTACTCATGCCATAGTGAACTAGTTATAGGGGGTGCAAACTCAGGTAGATAATGCTATCAAGGATATCCTTTCAATCGGTGGAGATGCTATGAGGTCAATAAATTGGTTAAAAGATGTATTGGCTCAAGATAAGGAAGATGTAGATCTCCTGTTGCAGAAAACTAAGAGCATCATGGAGTATACTGAAGATAAGTTGGTAAGTGATGGAATTCTTCCTTCCTTTAGAGTTGCAGAACCTTGGGAATCATTTGAAGCTTTTCAAATAAGGCATAAGGTTTTAAAGAAGGTGTATAAGCAGAGGAGGCAAATTGAGGACACCTTGACCGATATCTATAATAAATGCATTTATTTCTTTGAGGTCATGACGGGGAGAAAGAAGTTTGCACCGAAGCATTTGAGCTTGGAACAGTTGAGAAAATGGTGGAAAGATGTGTATTCTCCAAACAATGATGACCTAGTCACTGAACATCAATTGGATGATGCAGCCGCCTACATTGCAATTATTGATAAATATCAAGCAAGTAAGGTAGAATTGGATAAATTGGAGGAGCAGTCAAGAGAAGATATCAAATCCATTGAGAGAAGAATTAAAGTTTTACCTATGCTACCGATAGCCGACATGGACAAGATACTTTTGATGGTGCATGATAGGATGGAGCGAAATAAGGATAAAGGGGAAGGCAGTTAATGCAATGCTACATCAAAATTTGTGCTTCCCCATTATTTCTCTTCTTCCTTCACATGCATTGGATCGAGCTTTGTTGGAGACCCTAGGCCGACCTAGATGGCATACTTGCATTTAATGCCACTTTGTTTATTTTGATTTCCTATTGACCGACTTGTTGTGTGGCCATTTTATTATTATAAACCTAATTGGGCCGACATGTCTTGAGGCGTTTCTATAAATATGGCATTCAACCTCATTTGTAAGGGCTAGATAGTTTCGATATTGGAGCAAATTAAGCAGTATAGCAAGAGCTAGAGTTAGGAGTTAATTTTATTTTCAAGCAAGAAAGTGTTGTAACAAAATAATGGAATTGTTGCTACTTTGGGTAATTTAATGCAAGTTGAGACATTGTGATTTGGTGCCTTTCTTGTGTTGAGTTTTATCTGGCATGGTTCTTGTGATTCTATCTTTGGAATTGCTTAAGTTTACTTGGTAGATGTTTTAGGTTTAATGTTAGAAGAATTGATAGTGTTTATGATTTAATACTTGAAGTGTTACAACAATCTCTGGTCCATACTTTTCACAACCAACTGATTGTTAGTTGCTTTGCAAAGTTAGCTTGGACTTTAAATTCACTTTTCTTAGTTCAATTGTGAAGGTTTATTCATTTCGATTGCAATTGGGTTGTTTTGAATGAATGCTCATGATTTGAAAATATTTAATGCCTTAGAAGATTGCACTATTTCTGTAAGATTGCAGATCCATCTGGGTTAAGCAGAAATCAGTTTCTGAGGGATTGGTCCATTTCAATTGTTTCATCATTTGCATTGCTAATCTTAGGTTTAGTGTTAAATTTAAGAATCTCTTTGAAACTCTATCTCTTTTTCTATTTCTTTATCAATTGGGTTAGATTTAGGATTTGAAGTATCATCATATTGCTAGATCTGATAAATTTAAAGATTTAGTATTTGCTTGTAGTAAGGTCCCTTTGTGATTACCAACATTTTCACATTTATCACTGAGTTGTTTATGCATTGTCAAGACCTAAAATTATAGACCTTGGGGTTATCTCTTGAGGCTTGCTGATAGAGATTTAACTTTCAAGAGAGATAGGATATTATATTCTGTCTGAGTTGTTGTTGTGCAAAAAACACTATCAACAGATTGGTGCTAGAAGGAGGGCCTGAATAAGCAAGTTGGATCAATTTATGTCTACCATTTATCCTGAAAGATTCAAAAGAAGAACCAGATCTACTCCAGAAGAAGAGGAATTTCAAGAATTGTAAGCTCCCACTAGGTCAAGAAGGACCATTAGAAGGGGAGAATCATCATCCACCCAGCCACTTTCACCATCCCCATCATCCTCATCTTCATCAAGTTCATCTTCATCTAATTCTGAGGACATTCCCATTCAACAACCTTAGCCAGCCATAAATCAACCATTACCACCCCACCTCCACCAATGGCTTTCCTTGCCAACAATCCATCTCCATTAACCTTCAATAATTACAATGTCATGCCCGAGAACCCTGAACACTTTTGTTGAAAGTTCCATGTTAATGACCCTAATAGAATTGCTGACAAACACATCAGGATCTTTCAGACTTGTCTTAAGGATAGAGGAATAAATCATGAGGATGTAGCATGTAGGCTCTTTCCTTATTCCTTAGGAGAAGATGCATTCTACTGGTACAATCATTTTCCTGCTGGGTCTATTCAAAATTGGACTGAATTAGAGACTACATTCCTACAAAAGTTTAGGATTCCCATTAGTCCCAATGAGCTTTATCTTTAGTTCACCAATGTTAAGAGAGAAGTCCATGAGCCTATAGGGTCCTTTAACAATAGGTTTCATCATTCCTATACCCGAATGTAGGCTCCCTATGCTGTTGATGAGGCCACTACTTTAGAAGTCTATTATGAGGGACTTGACAGTCTGAAAACTACCTTCATGAAGTGGAGAAACAACCCTCCTGATAACTTACTTGATGCATATGCAGAGGCTGTGAAGGTTAGCACTTCTTCAAGACAACATTTATCTAGGCCTTTACCATCACTAGGACCCACTGCTCACCATGGGCAGGTCCCAACCCTCAATCAGGCTCTCACCAATCACACTCCAATCATGAATCCGGTACCTTAGCTGCCTCTAGTTCCTCACCCAGGACATCTTGTGAGTCAAGTTCCACCCACAATCAGCTACCCTCAACAAAATGTAAACCAACCTCTTCATCCATAGCCTCAAGCTAGTTTCCCCACATATCTACAGAATTATGAAGTACTGAACCAACCACTGAATACCAATACTGCAATAGGATATCTCCAAAATAATGTGAACCGGCCCCCATAAAGAAATCCTGACAAGGAGAGACTGGATGAATTGACTGAACAAGTGAAGAAGCTGAATATGGAGGTAACTTATTTGAGGAATTAGAACAGTCAGCTACAGACTGCTCAAAGAAGTATGCAGTCCAATCATAATAGAGAAAATCGAGAAACTCAACAAGGACAACATTTTGATAGAGGTTAGCATCTCGAAAGAGGATATAATAATGAGAGAGGATATAATTATGACAGAGGGTAGAATTATGATAAAGGACAATATTCAGGCCAAAAATTTGATAGAGGGAAAGTTGGTGGACAAGGGTTCGATAGGAGACAACCACCCAGACATAATAGGACTTGGAATACAAGGCCTAACAATGGAGGTATTCCCACCCCATTAGATCAGCTAGTCAATCAGCCAGCCAATCAAGAAAAGCCTCCAAGTGTTGTATATTTAGCTGAGGTTGCTTTATTAGGATGGTGTAGGCTCCATAAAACCAGTCAGCATTCCGAATTGGACTATCTAGAATTTCAGACAGCAGCTTCAATTTTCCAGTATGAGGTGGAGAACAATGCAAATAGTCAGGAGATGGTGCCATCTACTCTTTATGATTCATCAGTGTTGGTACTCAATCATGCTCCTTTTCCATTGAGGAAGGAGAATGTGGCTGAAGAAGAATCAAACCAGCTTGAAGAAGAGGCAGATCAGGTGTGCAATGGAGATGAGATTACATAGTTGTTCAATAAAAATTCAGTGAATGACAATGGCCCCATGGATGAAGAAGAAGCTTATGTTGAAGAGGTACAGACATTCTAGCGACCTATTAAGAAATATGATTTGAGGGACCTACCACATAGGCATCCACAGGTTGGAGGCCCCTTCACCACTTCCATTCCTCCAAACAACTTCACCACACCTCTAGATCCCAATACCAACAATAATCCACCATATCCTCATGTGCCTAAATAGTACCTATCAAAGGAAGGACAAGCACAAGTTGATCCATCAAAAGGAAAAGGTGTTGAAGCAAACAAGGATAGGGTGGTGGAGTGTCCCAAAGAGGCCCTTGCTAATATGAGTACAGAAAAATTGGCCATATATGTTGCAGAAGAACTCAAGAAGCTAAAGGTAAGCCTCTTTGCATTTGAATTATTGAGAGTTCCAACTATTAGAAATGCAGTTTTAGGAGCTTACAATGCTAGTTCAGTATCACAAGATAAATCAGTCAGTGAGAGTGTCAACAAAGCATCTGGTTCTCAACCAGTGAAAGGCCAAAATCAGATTCACAATCAGGTTTACATGCCTCCTGGAGATAAAGGGAAAGAAAAAGATGGAACTCAAGTTGCACAGGTGGATACTCCCTTGACTCTATTCTAGGGGAAAATGGACACTCCTCCATTTCTAATCTTTGTTCGCATATTTAGTAAGAACTTGCACAATTTTTTGTTGGATTCAGGTGCTTCTACCAATGTAATGCCTTTTGGTGTTTGTAGAGCCTTAGGTATTATTCCTGCTAACTCCCAAAAGAAAGTTACTCAACTAGATAGAACTGAGGTTAATGTTGTAGGGGAGTTGAACATGATTCATATGCAGGTTGCCTTTGACCCTAGAATTCAACAAGTTATTAATATACAGGTGGAAGATATACCTGACGCTTACAGTTTGATTTTGGGAAGAGACTTTACTAGGGCTCTGAATGGATATATATCAACTGATCATTCTCATATGTGGCTTCCTTTGAAGGGAGTGCCAAATCAGATCAGGATTGAAAGAGAACCCAGGATGAAGTATATGATCACAGAATATTAGAATACCTCCAATGAAATATTGATATCAGAGGTGAGCATGGGTAAGTACATCCTTGCGACCCCTTTTGAGGAATTTGATGCAGAATAAATCCTTATGTTTCATACTACACCTATAGGTCTAACAACTAAATCTAGTGGTACCAAGGCCTTGGTGGAACTAATAAGTGATGATGTTCTTGAAGATAATCGGCTCAGCTTGTTGGATAGTTTCTAGGAATTCATTCAAAAGTGTATTGAAGATCAGGTTCAGTTGGGTAGAGGAATGAATTTTGGAGAATTACTCTTGCCAAATTGGTGTAGAGTTCATAATGCCCCTCACTCTGAATTAGATTGTTGCTTGTGCCAGACTACAGTGGAACAAATACAAAAAATTATCAACCCCATTCCAGTAGTCAAAATCAGTATTCAGAATATTCAAGAGGATCCCAAAGGGAAGAAAGTGATGCTATCTGACGAGCCCTCTAACAAAAATAGTGCAAGAGATACAATAAGGAAGTCTGCAGTTGCTAGTTGTTGGACTTTAAGATTTGACGGATCCAAATCAAAGCAAGGAGCTGGGGCAGGATTTGAGCTAATCAGTCCAAGAGGTAAAACTTTCTTTGCTACTCATAGACTTCAGTTTCATTGTACTAATAATGTAGTAGAGTATGAAGCTTTGATTTATGGTTTGCTCATGGCACTAGTGGTTTAGCAAGTCAGGAGGTAGTACCATGTCATGACCGAAGGATGACCAATTATAGGCATAGAGTATGGGACCTTATTGAAGGATTTGATTCCTTCAACATTCAGTTGATACCACGTAATAAGAACCAAACAACAGATTCCCTTGCTCAGGCAGCTAGTGCGTTGCAACCTTTGTCTTTTTCTGGATTGAAGAAGTTTACAGTGGAATTAACCCCGGTGCCTTCAGTACCTGACAATGTTACAAATTTCTAGGTATTTGAGGATGATAAGCATATTTTGGATTTTATCACAAGTTCAGATGTCTTTGCTTCTCAGATTATTGATGAGACTGAACTCCAAGAAGTAGAGATGGATTTGGAAGGGGTGATTAATCTGAAGACTAATACTATTCCTAGAGGAGTGGTGCAACTAGAAAGGATTTTTGATCTGGATAAGGTCAGAGATCAAGAACAAGATGCCAAGAAAGAATCCATCAGTGGGCAATGTGAAACATACAATATGGGGACTCAAGATGACATCAAGAATGTCTTCATTGTCAAAGTATGTACTCCAGAAGAGAGGAAAGGAATAATTGATGCATTACATACATATCTGGATGTGATAGCCTAGAGTTATGAAGACTTGAAGACCTATGACACATCAATTATAACTCACACTATCCCTCTCAATCCAAGAGTAAAACCCTTCAGGCAGAGGAAGAGGCCAATCAATGCTTTATTGGAACCAGTAATTCAAAAGGAAGTGCAGAAGCTGCTATATGCCAGAATCATATTCCCAGTTAGACATTCAACCTGGGTTGCAAACCTGGTTCCTGTAAGAAAAAAGAATGGTGAAATCAGACTGTGTGTGGATTTTAGGAACCTTAACAGAGCATCAGAAAAGGACAATTATCCAGTACCCTCACTGGATGAAGTACTTTAGATTGTCAATGGATCTCAAATGATGTCTTTCTTGGATGGCTACTCTGGATACAATCAAGTTATTGTGCAGTATGAGGAAAAACATAAAAATGCTTTCACCACCAAGTGGGGTAATTTTTCCTATAGGAGGATGCCCTTTGGTTTGATCAATGTTGGAGCCACATTCTAGAGGGCTATGGGCATTTATTTGAAGGGCATAATTGGTAAGTGTATAATTATTTATATGGATGATCTGATAGTCTTTTCCAAGAGGAGAGGTGATCACATAACAAACTTGTGTAAAGTGTTTCAGAAGTGTAGAGAGTTTGGCATATCCCTCAATCCAAAAAAATGCATCTTTGGAGTTACTGAGGGGAAATTGCTTGGGAACGTCATCTCTAAAAAAGGGATTGCCATTGATCCTGAATGAGTGGAAGCCATACTCAAAATCCAACCACCTGCTATTAAGAAGGAAATGAAATCATTCTTTGGAAAAATTAACTTTGTAAGGAAGTTCATCATTGGGTTCGCTGAAATAGTCAAGCCACTAAGTGCCATGTTGAAACAAGAAGCTAAAGTTGAATGGAGTGTAGAAGCTAAGGAAGCATTTGCAGAAATTAAAAGGGCCATTGCTAAAGCTCCAGTTTTGGTGAGTCCTGATTATGTTAAACCATTTTACATATATTCATTTGCTTCTGACCACTCCTGTGTTGACATGTTGACCCAAAATTCTGATCAAGGGAATGAGCATCCTATAGCATTTACAAGCATACCATTGAAAGATGAAGAAATAAGGTACCCAAGTGTGGAGAAGCAGGATTATGCCCTAGTCAGAGCTGTGAAGAAATTTAGACACTATATTCTTAGGAACAAGATCTTTGCAATAGTTCCTGATCCTATAGTCAAGCTGTTGTTGATGCAGAATGAGCTGGGAGAACGCAGATTAAAGTGGGTGACCATGTTGTAGGAGTACGATATAGAGATTCAACCCATGAAGTTGGTGAGAGGGCAAGGAATTACAAGGGAAAGGACTTACAATGACAATGGCAGAAATGGGCCCTGACCTTGCAGCCCAACATTACAATCTTGAAGATGTTTCTCCAGGGGACTAGTATGATGATATCATTCACTATCTTTTGAATCAAAGGTGTCCTGACCATCTTAATGCAGTACAAAGAAGGGAATTGTGCTTGAAGAGTGACAGTTTCATGCTGAAGGGAACTTTTCTAAACAAGAAAAATAATGAGGGTGTCTACTTAAGGTTCCTAGGAAAAGCATAATATGAAAAGGTTATGACAAAATTTCATGATAGATATGGTACAGGACATGGATCTACACCTTCTACAACAAATCAGATCTTGAGAGCTGGTTATTATTGGCCCACATTGTTCAAGGACACACACAATCACGTAAGAACATGTCATGTGTGTCAAACTAAAGAAACTAGAGAGAAGTATGCAACACTCCCACTTCAACTAGTCTTTGAGGTAAAACCTTTCGCATAGTGGGGAATGGACTTCATAAGTCCAATCAATCTGCCCTCCTCTGTAGGTCACATGTATATTCTTACTATTACTAATTATTTCATGAGATAGACTGAGGCTCTTGCATGCAAACAATGTACTTCTGAAGTGGTAATCAATTTCATCGAATCAAGTATTATTAATCGCTTTGGATGTCCTATGTCTTTGGTTTGTGATAATGGTCCTGCATTTGCATCATTAAAATTTTCTAATTGGGCCTTTGATCATGGAATTATAATTAAATTTGCATCCAATTATTACCCTTAGGGTAATGGTTTGGCTGAGTCCTCCAATAAGAATCTCCTGACTGTTATTCGCAAGCTATTAGAAAGAAATCCTAAGGATTGGCACACCCAGCTTTGGTTTGCTCTCTGGGAAGACCACACAAGGCACAAGACCTCCATAGGAATATCCCATTACCACCTGGTTTATGGGTTAGAACCTGTGTTTCCTATTTATTTAAAAATCCCCACCCTATAGTTCATTAATGAATATTATGATGAAGGGGATAAACGAGAATCTAGACTTGCTGAGTTGTTACACCTTGAAGAGAAAAGAGATGAGGCCCTTGAAAACTTTTCCAAACATCAGAGGGTAGTCAAAAGATGGTTTGATAGGAGAGCCAAGGTAAAATCCTTTAGAATCTCTGACTTGGTTCTGTACTGGGATAAAGCCCATGACTGTAAGGGGGAACATGGTAAATTTGACAAACTTTGGCTTGGCCCTTACCAGATTTCAAAGATCTTGGGAGATAATGCTTTTCGCTTGAAAACCCTCACTGGGGAGGATATTCCACTGCCTGTCAATGGGAAGTACTTGAAGAATTACTTCCAATCCTGAGCTATTTACAACTCTTTCCTTGTACATAGTTAGAATAGGTTTCCTTTCTGTTTGTTCTGCTTTGCTTTGGTTAGATTAGGTTTCCCTTTTTGCTTTGTTTTTGGTTTTTTTTGTTTTAGTTAGTTTAGGTTTGCTTTTTGTTTGGTTTTTTTTTTTTTGCTCTGCTCTTGCTTTGGGGGTTTTCTTGCTTTCTTCTAGATATGTTGCACCTGTATGGAAATCATATTATTATCTAGGATTGTTCTGAATATTTCTTTTACAAACTTCAATCCTTTTTCCGGAGTCAGTTGGTGAAAGTCCTCTATTTTGTGTCATATGTATTAAGTGTTTTGAGTGGATAAACCAGGGGATTAAGTTAAATCTGGAATATATTTGGGTCTTACACTTTACACAAATCTTTCAAAATTCCAAGGTTGCAAAGGGTTCTTATGTAGTCTGTTTAGGTGAAAAATCTTATATTCTACTTCAGTGCCACTATGGTTCTCAGCCCTGAGTGTGAACTTCATTGTTCATAGGTTGAAATGAAAAAAGTGAAAAGAAAAGAAATATCAAAAAGAAAAATATATATTGAAAATCAAAAGAATGAACTCAACTTATCAGGAGTATCCAAGTATCTCTACTAGGGCTATGGACACATGGCTGGCAGTAGAGCTTTTCTTGGGGGAGTCACAACGATAACCTCATTGGGGCTATGGATGCCTGATTAGTAGCGAGGCTCTATCCAGGTTGCTTTTGGATTTAGAATCCTTATGTAGCCTAGTCAAGCCAAATATGATCCTCATTGTAACCAAGGAAAATAGAATGAATCCATATGCACAGACTTTGACCCTAGTACAAGAATGGTTTGCTTATCTCTGAGTTTTGAAACTCTGCCAAAATTGATGACCTGATGCAAGGACTAAAACCAGAGATTCTGGGTTCTTGATTCCAGTTTGTCACTGAAGCTCTGGAGCATTTTCCTAGCAGGAGTCACCATTTGTTGTGTAGTTTTCACACACACGCCCCGCTGAAAGTAGGAATCCTCTTTTGCTTGGCCCTTGGTTCTTTGAGGTTTTTTTGCCTTAACACATGTGCTTGAATGATTATCTTATTCATACAAATTCCCCCCTTCTGGGAAGCACTTTGAAAGTCTAATGTTCTGGGCAATTTTCAGGTTTTTGGCTGTTTTCGAGAAAATTCCCTCTGGGCGGAATTCCCCAGTTTCCTTGAAAACCCAATGGTGGTTGTTTTACACTGTGAACCGAAGATTTTGGTCCCTCGCGGAATTCCGTGGTGACCAGATTTCTCCAAAATTCTATCTCCTTGTCAGGTTCCCGGGTTTTGGTTTTTCCTATCTTGTCGACTGCATTAATGTTCATTTGTACGATTTCTGCAGAAAGTATTAAGTCAATTTTGGGGAGTTTTATTCCATTATGCTTTATCATCATTTTCTCTCTATTGATCTGGAGTGCTTGATCCTATGTGCTTGGCTTGATTTGGTGTTTGAATTTGTGGATTTGTGGATTTGGTGGTAATTTTCCTGGGCGTCGTCATAATTGTTGTATACCTAATTGGTGATTGAACTTTGTAATTTTCTTGGGCGTTCATCATAATTGGTTTATTAGGTATACAAAACTTTGTAATTGGTGATTGATGATGCCTAGAATATGAACTTTCTGTATACCTAATTGGTGATTGAACTTTGTAATTTTCCTGGGCGTTCACTCACCAATTATGACGAATCCATAATGAACTTTCTGTATACCTAGAAATCGAGTAAGTTGAACCCAAGCTTGTCCTGTGCATCCATGGAAGAATTTTAGGGTTTTGAGTTTAGGGCATCACCAATTCCTTTTGATTCAATTTAGGATGAGCCTTAAATTTAAAGATGATCTATAGGATGTTCAAATCTAGCTGGTTTCAAGCCCAAGGTCCTCAAATTTGTGATCGTTCGATCAATTTGAGTGGAGTCATGTGAAAACGTCGATATCCAGAAATTCGGGTTTTCCTTCAACTTCAGGATTTTCCTTTGCTGGCAGAATTCCCCAATTTTCCAGTTTCTCTTTGTTTTCTTGAAATGTGTTGTGATCCAAAATTATGCTTGCTTCGTGGATTTCCATTCCCTCTGAATTTTACTGAAATTTCCTTTGTTCCTTCATTTTCTCGAAATTCGTAAGATATTGTTGTTTTCGCGGAAATCTGTCCTCGGTGGAATTCTCCAAAACTATGTTGAAAATGAAGAACTGAGTGAGCATGATTTATTAGCTGATGATTATGCATTGTATGATCAATATGAACTATTTAAAGATGCACCATGTTGTTTCTTTGTTAATGGCAATTGATTTAAATGATTATTAAATGCTTTTATGTTTATTTCCCCAAAATCCGCTTGGCTAGGAATTTTCTAAAATTCCTCTCTAGCCTGGATTCCGTGGGAGGACTTAAAACCCGAACTTTGAGATTGATTTTTATGAGGTTTTAGAGCATTTTATTTATCTTGGGACTTATATTGAGGTTGAATATGTCTTTTTTGATTGGTTAACTTGGATTTCTTATGGTTTCTTTGTTGAATGGAGGCTGAGTCATGTAAGGTAGTGACAAGTGGAACCAAGGGTAGAGTGATGGATCCAAGTGCAGAAGGGTCTTCTATTTCTGAGGTAGAAAGAATTAAGATGGATATACGGAGAAGAATTCATGAGAGTAGGCTTACTTCCATCTGGTCAAAGATAACTGATACCAATGTTGGACTTTGGGATTATGAGGAGTTCAAGACCAGGATGGCAGCACAAAACCTTCCTTTGTTGGCTAGAAGAATGTTGGAATCAAGGTTGGAACATGTAGCTGGATTCCCTCCTACAGTATAGTGTTATGAGTTGGTGCTCGAGTGTGCTAAGCACTATGACAGATGTACACAAAGGATAGTTTGTCCCCAAGGGAGAATTGTGGAAAATTTAAATCCTGTGTCTATAGCACAAACCTTTGACATGCCAGATAGGTCTCATGTGGTAGCTTTTGATATGGATATGGCAAA
The DNA here is from genome assembly GCA_007258455.2 of Sequoia sempervirens. Classification (NCBI taxonomy): domain Eukaryota; kingdom Viridiplantae; phylum Streptophyta; class Pinopsida; order Cupressales; family Cupressaceae; genus Sequoia; species Sequoia sempervirens. Next base: position 72,936 of record VDFB02258580.1, read on the forward strand.
GGAGTTCTATGAGGAGGATACCATCAAGTCCCAATAGGTCATCAATTCCTGGTTGGAGAAGCCTAAGTCCCACTATTCAAAGCTACCCAAACAACTATTCAGAGCTAAGTTCAAGAAGGAATACTATGATTCTATCACCCTTCTCAGTAGGGTGGTAGGGTTGAAGAGTGCCGGTGTGTTTGAGAATTGGATGTTTCATGTCATTGTGAGGATGGAGCAAAATGTTAACTATCATTGGGAAGGCGTTATAAGTTCCATGATTCATGAACAAATGTGTAATGTCTTGTAGACGAAGACCTCCACAATGACCTCCTACTTGGTTTATGTACTTGCAAGATTCCATCCGTACAAGGGACTAAGTACAAGGGGTGTGTTTGGACATGATGTAATATATGAGGTTTATCCACAACTACACCTAGGTAATTCAATCTATAGGAGGGTGAATGATTCATTCACCATGTACATCACCAGATTATTCCAAGGTATAGAGCATGTAAGGATTTCTGACAATGCCAAAGAGCTAATCAAAAGGTATTGGGATTGGTTTATACAGTTTCCCACCTTTTCATATATAAGGATAGATGGTTGTTAGAGCACTCCATGCAGACATCCTAGGTATCCCACAGACCATGTTATACTTCTGGAGGTCACCAGGAAGATATGTGATTTTGATGCAATTGTGAAGAAAGATAAACATAAAATTGGATTTGGTCGTGACTTCCCTTTGAGGATAGGCACTAGTGAGGCATGCCCTTCTATTAATTCGGCCTATGCTTCTAAAGAAGAAATGAGCACTTTGGGTCTATCCTTTCATTCCAAAAGGTCTAGGTTTGATAGGACTGGTGAAGCACAGAAGAAGGCCAGTAGGGAATACAACCACAAAGATGATATAGAGGACTACTGGGCCAATTGTAGTGATGAATTTGAGATTAGAAGGAAGAAGTTTTCCATGCTACCTATTAACCTAGTCCGGCTATATAATGTGAAGGCCATTCCATATCAAGTTGAAGATGATGGAGATTTGATTAAGGGACATGACTATGAAGCTGTGAAAGATAAACCAGTTAGAGAAATATGCTAGCTGGAGGAAGAGAAAAAAGAGTTAGAGCAACTTATGACTCCAGTGATCAAGTATAAAAAGTTGTGGCTTAAGCACAAGATGTGGAAATTGGAAAGTGAAGGTGTGCAGTGCACCTATGATTTAATGGGAGAGTTGGAGTCTCATTCCACTTCTAAGGAGTCGGCTGAGCAAGATCCTAAGGGAAAGGAGATGGTGAGATCTCCTTTTAAGATCAAGATTAAAGATGTTCAGGCTAAGGAAGTACAAGAGGCAGAAAAACAAAGAAAGCCTATTGCAAAGAAATGGAAACATGTTTCAAGAACAAAGAAGTCAACAAAGGATGAAGCTGAAAAGGAAGATAAGGAGGTTAGTGTTCATGTACCCAAGAGAAGAAGGGTAGTAAGATTGTCACAGAAAGAAAAATAAAGTTCCAAGGTAGGAGAGGAAGCTAGCCCACCTGTGATAAATGTGGAGAGCTCAGGAGAAAGGACACAGGTATACACAAGAAAATCAAGAACTCCTTCTCCTAAGGATAGTGTACTGAGGAAAGATGCTCCTCTAGTCACTCCTGCTACTGAACAACATGATGATATTCCTCTTTCTCATGAAGCTCACGGTGAACTAGGTGAATCCAAAGAAGAAGAAAGTCATCAAGATCCAGAAGGAGAAGAATTTCAGGAAGGTGAGCTCTATAGTGGTTAGGCCGAGATAGAGAAGGTGTTATAGTCTCCCCTGGTAACATATGATGATTCAACTGTCAGGAGTGAAGAAGATAGAACTCCTCAGAGAGAGGAAATTCCAGTTAGGACTCCATCACCGGTGCATGAAGAAGAAGAGTATGATAAAGAAAAGGAAGAAATAGTTGAGGAGATTCCTAAGAAACAAAATTTGAATGAAGATATGCCCAAGGATCAACGAGATGAAGTTGGGTAGAGTAGGGTACAATATGAATCCACTATTCCAGGCTAGTTGGATAAAGAATTAAAGAGTAAGTAGATTGTTGTGGATGACACCCCTCCCAATTGGGATGAGCTACTAGAAAATATAGGAAAAGGTAAAGGAAAGAAGAAAGTCAGGGTCATTTCGAAGATTGAGAGAGATGAAACAAATAAGAGGGTGGTTCACATTGCTACTCCTGCTCCTGATAAGAATAGAGATAATGTGACTGGAAGTGATTATAATGTGCAAACCATCACCCTGGGACCTACTTCCATGGAACAAGAGATTGAAGAATATGAGGGGTCCAATGCTGTGATCTTGGGTAGGTTGAGGAAGGAGGTGCAAACCAAGCAAGAATTGAAGAAGGAGAATGAGAAATTAAAGAAGTACTTGCATGACTTGATGAAGCCCTTGCAATCTATTAGCTCCTCATCATCTGCTGCGAGCTTTCTGCCACAAGAAACCTTAACAGAGCTGGAGATAATGAAGACTGCTACTCATGCCACAAAGAACTAGTTATAGGGGGTGCAAACTGAGGGAGATAATGCTATCAAGGAAATCCTTTCAACCGGTGGAGATTCTATGAGGTCAATAAATTGGTTAAAAGATGTATTGGCTCAAGATAAGGAATATGTAGATCTCCTGTTGCAGAAAACTAAGAGCATCATAGAGTATACTAAAGATAAGTTGGTAAGTGATGGAATTCTTCCTTCCTCTAGAGTTGCAAAACCTTGGGAATGGTTTGAAGCTTTGCAAATAATGCAAAAGGCTTTAAAGAAGGTGTATAAGTAGAGGAGGAAAATTGAGGACACCTTGACTGATATCTACAATAAATTCATTTCTTTCTTTGAGGTCATGACAGGGAGAAAGAAGTTTGCACTAAAGCATTTGAGCTTGGAACAATTGAGAAAATGGTGGCAAGATGTGTATTCTCCAACCATTGATGACCCAGTCACTGAACATCAGTTGGATGATGCGGCCACCTACATTGCAGTTATTGATAAATATCAAGCAAGTAAGGTAGAATGGGATAAATTGGTGGAGCAGTCAAGAGAAGATATCAAGTCCATTGAGAGGAGAATTAAAGTTTTACCTATGCCACCTATAGCTGACTTGGACAAGATAATTTTGATGGTGCATGATAGGATGGAGCAAAATAAGGATAAATGGGAAGGAAGTTAATGCAATGCTACATCAGAATTTGTGCTTCCCCATTATTTCTCTTCTTCCTTCACATGCATTGGACCGAGATTTGTTGGAGACCCCAGGCCAAATTTGATGGCATACTTGCATTTAATTCCACTTTGTTTATTTTGATTTCCTCTTGGCTGACTTGTTGTGTGGCCGTTTTATTATTGTAAACCTAATTGGGCTGACATGTCTTGGGGGGTTTCTATAAATATGGCATTCAACCTGATTTGTAAGGGCTAGATAGTTTTGATATTGGAGCAAATTAAGCAATATAGCAAGAGCTAGAGTTAGGAGTTAGTTTTATTTTCAAGCAAGCAATTGCTGTAACAGAATACTGGAATTGTTGCTACTTTGGGTAATTTAATGCAAGTGGAGACATTGTGATTTGGTGCCTTTCTTGTGTTGAATTTTATCTGGCATGGTTCTTGTGATTCTATCTTTGGAATTGCTTAAGTTTACTTGGTAGATGTGGTAGGTTGAATGTTAGAAGAATTGATAGTGTTTATGATTTAATACTTGAAATGTTGCAGTAATCTCTGGTCCATACTTTTCACAACCAACTGATTGTTAGTTGTTTTGTAAAGTTAGCCTAGACTTTAAATTCACTGTGCTTAGTGCAATTGTAAAGGTTTATTCATTTCAATTGCAATTGGGTTGTTTTGAATGAATGTTCATGATTTGAAAATCTTTAATGCCTTAGAATATTGCACTATTTCTGTAAGATTGTAGATCCATCTGGGTTAAGCATACATTAGTTTCTTACAGATTGGTCTGTTTCAAGTGTTTCATCATTTGCATTGTTAATCTTAGGTTTAGTGTTAAATTTAGGAATCTCTTTGAAACTCTATCTCTTTTGCTATTTCTTTATCAATTGGGTTAGATTTAGGATTGGAAGTATCATCATATTGCTAGATTTGATAAATTTAAAGATTTAGTAGTTGCTTGTAGTAAGGTCCCTTTGTGATTACCAACATTTTCACATTTATCACTGAGTTGTTTATGCATTTTCAAGACTCGACATTAGAGACCTTGGGATTATCTCTTGAGGCTTGCTGATAGAGATTTACCTTTCAAGAGAGATAGGATATTATATTTTGTCTGAGCTGTTGCTGTGCAGAAAACACCATCAACAGATAGAAATAGGATAACTGAATGTGCACGCTCTTGGTGTTGGGTTAGCGAAATTTCCAACAACATTTATACGGTCACCCATAACGTTGATAGGAATGCGTTCATCTTCAAAAGTTTTCTCTAATGGTTGAGGCTCTGGGGTATATAAAGAATTACTCTCTGCTACAAATGTTTGTTCTATTGGGTGAATTTTTGGGGTATATAGGGAGGTCTCAGGTTGATCCTGCTCAATCAATTCTTCAGTAAGTTCTTCAATCGAGACTTCCTCCTCCTTGCTTGTGGTTAGAATGTCTTTTAGGGGGGAGTTTTGGTATGAATCTTCTACGTGGGCCTCCTTTTCTGACCATGCAGATAAAGAAGCCTGTTGACTATTTTTTTTCCTAAAAGAAGTATTCAAGCAATCTCCTACTAACATTAGAAAAGGAAGTTCTCCAACAACGACAACAAAAAGTGATAGGATGTCATTAGGTCCTATCGCTTTAGTTGAAAATGCATCAAATGTATCGACCGTGTAGTGTTCAGAGGCTATATGCAATAGGAAACATCTTGACTAACTCTCTCAAATTTTTTGAATGCTTGGAACAATTGTAAATAAAACTTAAACTAAAAGGCCATTAAACTAAAAATCATAAAATTATTAAGCCAGAAAGCATAAAATGATTAAACTAGAAAGCAAGTAAATTATTAAGCTAGAAAGGATCAAATGATTAAAGTAGAAAGCATGCAAATTATCTAGAAAGAAATGCTGGCAATAAAATTGCAAAGTTTGAATGACAACAACTATCAACTAACATCTAACTGTTAACAGAAAACAAACTTAACAACTTCAACTAATAACCAGAGTGGGTGCTTTGGAATTTCAAATAAACAAAACTAAAGATTATAAACTTGAACTACAACCTGCGGGAATAACTTAATAGAGCTCGACACATACAAATCACATTCATTCACATTTATCATGTACAAAATAAAAACAATAGAATTGAAAATGAAAATACTTATCTATCTATTCTATGATTCCCTTGAGTGGCCAGCTCTCGGTACTACTACGCTTTACTCAAATCACATGAACTTTTTTTTCCTCAAGATTAATCCATCCAAGATAATTCCATCACACAATACTAACAACTCAAAATAAGACTAGAAAAACTTATTTTATTCATATCAGTGTAACACAGAGACATATTTCAAGAGCACATTATGACAACATAATGATATCCAGTATGCATTATTTCTAGTGGTTACATATATATACAAAACTTCTAACAAAATCCTAGAATTCAGATGGTGAAAGATCACCATTGAAAAGGTATTCAATAGAATTCAACTAACCATGGACTTAGGAAAATAACATAAAAAATTTAAAAGGCTTAGAGAGGAGCTATAAAGTTTGTAAACAAAAAATAACAGAAAGCATTAAAAGACTTGATCCACTATGCACTTCCTAAAATTCTGGTGCCTAGACTTCCAACGCTTGTCTTCAAATCCCTTGAAGTTTGCTTTAAAATGCACTTGGTTGAGCGTAATGATCAACTGTGCATAATGACCTATACAATACTAAAAACTATACCATTATGTTAGCACTGGTCAACTTATTTCAATCAATTTCAGGAAATAATGATTATACATTTTTTTACAAAAAGTAAGCAATTACTAATCCTAAAGATAAATAATTGGCAGGGTGAAAGTGATTGGGAGAAATAAGGAAGGGTATTTGGATTATTATATTTATGAGGTTATTTTTACCTCATCAAGTCCTCACTTCTTATTTGTAGCATGGAATTAGGACAAAGGGGTCTAAAAATCTAGTTTTATAAAGCCAAAATCAAATAAAAGAATGAAACATAGAAAGGGAAAACATTGCATAACATCCATACTCTTGGGCAGAGACCCAAAATCAAAGCTACAAGAGTGACACTAATAAGAAAAAAAGTCAATAAGTAAAGAAAACACCCACACAAATAAGGTGAAACAACTAAGAATCTAGCTTGTCTTTGAAAGACCATCCTTGTTAAGGATGCTTTCCTTTACCCTAGGCTTGGCTTGTCGACCATATTTTGTTCTAAGTCTAGAAGGTTCTAGTAAAACCTAGTGATTATCAATGTCTAAGACTAGCCTAAGTGACTAGTCTAGACCAAGATCAATCTCTAGCTCTCTAAAATTTATGTACAATTATTCATTTTTCATTTTGTGTTCCCACATTATTCCATAATTTATTTATCTTGGAAGATTTGTGGGTAACCATATGCTAGTCAACATACAATTCCCTAAGTAAAAAATTCTATAAATAGAAAACCACATTATTTTTTATGGGGAAAAATAGGTTTTAATGGGACCCAAAACCCTTTACAAGTCAGTTTTGAAGGGACCCGAAAACCTATCCAAGAAAATCATGCTGCAACAAAGATAAACCACAAACCAACAACAACCCAAAAACAACAACACCAAGGTTGCACAAAGGTTTTGAAGGGACCTAGAACCTTTTAACAACCAGGTTTATAGGGGCTTGAAACCCAAAGGTTTTGAAGGGACCTTACATCCTTTACAACTAGGTTTTAACAGGGACCTTCAGCCCTTAACAACCCGATTCATCCAAGAAACAACCAATGTAAATAAATCACCATAATACTGCAAAGCATTGACATTCCAACAACATCCCACAACCAACTTGCAAACTGCCTAATTCATCCAGGAAACTATCAACCTAACAACTGAATATTGCAAAACAACATTCGTACAACACCCCTCTACCATCATATAACACCAAACAGATTGAAACACCAACTCTATCTCAACCTCAATATGAGAGAGCTCCCCTCTATTGGAGAGGATGCAATAAAAACCATTACCACCAAAGACCTCACCCTCTTGTCCACCCATGCTCCACCTCAATAGGAGCATGAAGTAGAAAAGATAACTTCCAACCAAAACAATAGTAGCCAGCTCCTCCTCAATAAGAGCAGTCTCCACCTCCATAGAAGACCTCAACTGAAAGATCAAGAAGGAAGTAGAAGCTCTAGAAGAAAGGGTATATACAACATCCTTTGGCACGACAAGAAAAGAAGCAAGAAGCAACACAACCAACAACACCAGCAAAAATTGAGCCTTAAAACAAAAGATAAATAGCTTCTTCTGTAGAACACTAATCACCCCCATCAAAGGAACAAACCATAGAGCCCAAAAGGGGTTCCCAAAAATGTAGTAGAACAATAGAAATCCAAACACCAGAACCACCCACCAACAAACCACAAAAGGAATGAAGGATCCGAGCAAGCCAAAAAAACCCAGCACCACAGAAGAGGTACCCACAAACAATAAAGAAAATCTTGAAAAGAAAGGAAGTAGAGAGCCAACAAAACAGACAAGCTCACCATCAGACCTGACATGCCAACCAGAGTCACAAGAAAATATGAAACTCTCCACAAACCTCCCATCCACAAGCAAGAGAGACTGCACACAGGAAGCCAAAACATACACCACTAGGCAAAAAAGCACCAGAGCCACAACACCAACAAGAAATCCACAGTCAGAGGGACGAAAGCCTCCCAAAGCTCCAAAAATACAACTAAGGTCACACACAACAACAAGCAAGGAGATCCCACACAACAGGGGAGAAGAGAAAAGGAAAAATGTTTAAGCACACCATCGGACCCGATGTGCCAGCTAGGGTCAAAGATAAGCCAAAAAATCTCCTCACACCACCCATCCACAGACAAACCATCTCGCAAAGTGAGACCTAGAACACAGTCCAAAGCCAGGGAAAGAGCAAACACCCCAACTAAAGATCCATATGCAGAAAAGCCAATAGTCAAAACCCACCCTCCATCCTCTAAAACACCAGAAAACTCCTCCTTAAGGACCAAGGAAGCCGCATAAACCAAAGGTAGAAGCTCCAAGGACATAGACAGCTCCAGAGGAGCCACCCCAAACACCACTCGCCCATCTTCAGAGATCTTGAGAGACATAGGCGCTAGGAAGAAAAATGACACGACAGTAGGAGATTGAGACACCTCGAAAGCCCACCCATCTTCATTTGAGTCTTCCTCTGCATCAGCATCACCGTTGGAAGATTTCAAAATTCCTTCCTCTCTGGACTTCCCACTCGCTCCTGCTCTAGCACCCACACACGCCATAGGAGAAAACCACATTGTTAGTACCACATACATATATATAATAAATGAAATCATGTCATACATGTTAGAAATAAATAATGATATAAATCATCATAAAATTTTATATGCATCTTGATAGGCTAAAATTGGGGTAAATAAAATTAATAGTCAATGACTAAATTAAGTTTGGTGTAAGTGTCAATTTCAGGGCATAAATTTTTGAAAGGAGTAATGGCTATATGTGCAAGGGCTGCAAGTAGTGAGGTGAGTGTGGATGAAATGCACATAAAAATATTAATCAAAGCTGCTATTAAAACTCTACTAAAAACTAATTTAAAAATTATTACAACAATCTACTATAGGAACTATGCAGGCTTCTACGAGAACTGCATAAGAAAACCAAACTAAAAATATGTAAATGAAATAACTTGATAATTAGCAATAATCTTATGCTAGATAATTTTTTATTTATTTTTGTTGCTCACATGTAAAAATCTAAGCTATAATATCTACAATGAAATCACACATAACAAAATAAAAAATAACATCACCACGTTTCATTAGAGGAACCCCTCCTCTTCTTCCACGTGGTGGATGGAAGCTCTGCTACTGAATACCATTCAAATCACACTGCATTTATTTATTTATTTTTATGAAAGGAATACATATATCAATTTATGTTATTACATATTCTTCCACACTGCTACATCTATTTTATTTCCTACATACAATTCTCTCACCTCCTCTTGCTATTACGTTATTGCTATGCTAATTTTTAGCCTTCCTTATTGTTGTTACATTGTTGTTGCATTCATTTTCAAACTCCACACCGCTCCTTCCTATCTCTCATGCCACTATTTAAATAAGGAATGAGGCATATAACAAATTAATTTCTATTTTCCTGCCTCCCTTTCATTGTGTGGTTTAAAAAATATAATTTGTAACTACACATGAATATAGGGGCAGACAAGTATAACATCTCTAAATAGATGAGTTGTTTTATCTTTGCATTTGAATATCATAATTGATATATCAACTAGTTAATTTGACATGCATATTTATTTTTGGCCTGGGGCCATTAGAGAAACATAAAATATAAATGATGTAGAAATTATATATGAGCTGATATTATATTGCTTGCAATTGCATCCACGGGCTAGAAGATGCCTTTGTCCTTTGTTCTCCTCCTTCAATAACATGTTGTAGGATATATTTTTCAAATCTACAATAACAACACTTATTAGTAAATACAATCCAATAATTAATTTTCATATTTTACCCCAAAATAGTATAAATTTTTCTAATTTAAATTTAATCATATGCAACAAAGGACGATAAAAATATATAAAATAGATGAGAATGAAAAATAATAATGGGTAGTAAGGTATGTTAAAAAGGCTAGAATATATGATAAATAGAATGTATATGCCTCTCATCACATCCATAGGTATATGGTGTCCATATATACATTTTATTATAAACATTAAAAAAACCATGTCATAATTCATCTGTATACATGAGCATCTATTGAATAATCAACTATCCAAATCAAAACCAACCATGTGCATAATGAGAAAGTAACATAGAAACTTCAACCATAACAAAGATATATATTGATGTAAATGTAATGAATTGATACATCACATAATAAGAGTGTTAATAAGCTAAGTACATAGGCTCCTTAATAGGAGGTTCATAGTTTAAAGAAGTACAACTATCACAAAATTTTCCCATGCAAGGGGGAAATAAAAACCTTAATAAAGTGTCAAGGGTCACAAAAATCATCATCCTAGTCACTCTCTACATTTAAAATAGGATTACCCTTACGTGGTTGTAATTTCCTCTAGCCCTATCATTGTAGTGACCATGTTATAGGAGTCCTAGGAGTGAGAGGGATCCAAAAGGGTACTCCTTGTTGAGCCTTGGTCACTTCCTCAATGTATAGGTAGTGTAGATTCCTAAAATTGACCATGTCCTAATGACACATCTAAATTCATCACTTTCAACATCAAATCTATCCTACATACTTGTCTATAATTCTTCTATAATTAATTAAATTGAGTATTTTTATTTAGTCAATTAATTTAACTCACCCATCCTACTTATTTGTCTAATTGTTCCTCTCAAGCATTAATTGAACAAATTAACTTTATTTAATTAACTCATCTCTCTCTTAATATTTCCACTTTAATTGAATAAATCACATTTATTCAATTAAATCAATCATCTTCTCCAACATTCTCCAAATGTTAAATAGATGCATTGATATTTATTTAATTTTCCTAAAACTCCTCCTCGCCATTAGTTGAATAAAATAATCACTTTTATCAACTAGTTAATCATTATATTCCTCTACCAAATCTTGATCAAAATAAGAAAAAATTTAACCTTTCATAAGATTTCAAATTTGGAACATGCCTCCAAATGTACATGACTTTAAATCTCCATCCTTGATCAATATTGATCAAATCTTCACCCTTCACCTTTTCCTCCATCCTTTCCCTAATGAGGTGCACCAATCACATTATTCCACTTGTCATCTTCTCAATCTATCCTACATGATAATCAATCCTAACCTCCCATCTACAAAGACCAAATCCTATCCATCCATCAATCCAACCAAAAATCTATAAATCTAGTATCTACCAAGCATTTGTGAAGGAAGGTGATGGTATGCAACAAATTTATGCTACCAAATTCTTGAGAAACCTACATCAAGCATCAATTAGAGAAATCACCAATAGTCATAAAAGGTTTGTAATGGTAAGGGATCATTATTTTTCTCATTTTTTTGGCATTCCTTGAGCCCTAATATTAGATACAACTTGGATTCCCTTTTTTATGTTATTTCATATTTGTTTTAGCCTTATATTTTAAGATTTACATTATTACATGCTTAGTGGAGCCCCATCCCAAGCTAATCCATGTCATTTTTAGTATTTTTGAAGGATTTTTAAAGATTTTTCATTGATTTCATGTCAATCCTAGTTTATTATATCTAGGTTATCTAATGGTGTATCTAAAATTCCAAACAACAAACTTGGAAGTCTAAAACCATAAAACCATGTATTAGTATCATATCCATTCTATATAATGGTGCACTTATCACTCTTGGTGGTACATCTACAAGTGGAGTGGTGAAATGCCACACCTACACCTTTAATTAGTACACCCACAAGTGGAGTGGTGTACTTGCAACACTCTATAGCATATTTGGAACTTGAATATTCCTTTTCACAATCTTGATAGTGTTTTTGCACTCTAGAAACTTATTTTAAGTATTTTAACATATTTTCTCTATATAGTGGCATATGTGCACTTTGAATGGTGCATACACTCTATGCACCATGTATCTACAACATGCTTATCACTTAAATACATTTTGAACTTTTCTTGCTAATACATATAATTTAGAGGGGTCTTGATATTATTTTCATGATATGTGCTAAAAAATTGATATAGATTTTCTTTTCCAAGACCATTTATCAAACTACCAGCACATGTCTTGTAGGTTCATTTGGCCAATGTGGCATATCAAGCATAGTTATTTTATGTTTTCTTTGACTTTACACTGTAGACACTGAAAAATGTCCTAAGCTTGTGAGCATCATTTTTCTTGGTCTTCGTCTTCTAATAATTAAATAATTTTAATTATTTAATTATTCTTGATCATATTCCTCTATTAATTAAATAATTTTTAATTATTTAATTAATTCACTTTCTAATCTTTATTCTATCCTGATCAATTAAATTAATTAATTGAGTCGCTAATAACCCCCTTTCTTCAATAATTAAATGAATTACTATTTATTTAATTATTTTCTTGTCATATTTTGTCTATGGTTAAATAATAATTATTAATTATTTAATTATTCACTCCCCCTTTTAATTCTTTCATTGTTAAATAATTGTCAAAATTATTTAATTGTCCTCCATGTGTCTCTTGTATTAAATAATTAACTCAATTTAATTATTTAATGGTCCCTTTTCATATTTCCTCTCATTTAATTAAAATAATTATGCAAATTGTTTTAATTAAATGCCCATTGCCCTTTGCCTCAAATAAATAATTCAAATGAATTATTCATCCTCCACTTGGCCAAATATTCCTTTCTCACAAATTAATGATTTCCAAATTTTAACTCATCCTTTATCCCTCCACTTGCTCATTAATCTTAGTTGTCTTTGTCATAGTTGTCGGTGTTATAGCCATCAGTGTCTTAACCGTCCCTAGCCCACCACTTTCCGATGAATGAATCCTCCACCGTTGATCTTGGCATCTTTCTGGAAGCTTAATCTTGTCTGTTCATTTGAATGGATTTCTATAAAAGAAGATTTTCTCCTCCATTTTTTCCTTAACAACCATTATCTCCAACTTTCATGCTTTATTGTTTGCAAGTACTTGCAAAAATTCTACTACAAATCTGATAGAAAACTTGCAAAGGAAACTTGAGGAGAGACAAGAGAAGTTATTCAACTTCAATGGGGAGTGCTTCATTTGTTTGTTTTCATTTTTCTTTCTCCATTTTATTGTTTTCTCTTGTTGAGATTGGGGTTTTTTCTTAGATTTGTGTTGTGGCTGTCACTCAGTCTTTGCTAACCTGATTTTTCCCCATCTTACAATATCAAGTCATAACATCATATACATCACATTTATCTAATCATACGTATACATTAAATCATTGCATCTAACATCACACACATCATCCATCCATAACATAATCACATCATCCATATCCATAAATAAATCAATTTTCAACTACACAAATTCATGTGTATCATCAAAATGATAAATAAATATCAATATCCATCAATGAATCAATGTCACATCACATGAATCCATATCCATAAATACACAAATGTCTATCAAATGAATAAATCTCTATAGTACAATCAATGTCCATAATACATCACATATACATCATACATATACAAACAGGATCAATATTCTAATTAAAATAAATGTAGCTATATAAAGGACTCATCAAAAATCATCCCAAAACTTGTGTATCACCTTAAAATTTCCACTTGGCCCATATCACTGTCCTTGCTATTCATTGTTTCCCAAATTTGAATGTGTAGGGGTTGGTGGAACTCCCATTGATGCAAATATCCCTCCTCCACCTTCTCATGGGGGTCCCATCGACCCACTCCTCTCAGATCCTAATCGCAATGATTTAGACCCACTCCATCTTGAGCTCTCCACCTCTAAGAAGCTCATCCTCCTCTGTGTCTTTGGGAGTACAACCATATATAAATCCCTATAATACTGGGTCTTCCTCCTAGCCCATACTAGCTATTTAACCATCTTCATTATCCCTCCTCCTCCTTGGGCCCTTGTAGTGTCTTTCTCCTACCTGTAGCAATCCCTTTCTCCATGTAATCACACCCTCTCCAACTCCTAGGAATCTCAGGCTAGCTAGAGGTTGTCCCTCTCTAAGGTGATCATATGTATCTCTCCTTAGAGGTTGTCTACTAACACCCACAATCCATCCCTCTGCTCCTAGAAGCTATCCCTCTTCATTGTCCTAGTAGCCAGGTTCTCTTAGACCTACTACAACTATCTCTCTAGATTTGATACCATGCTCTCCATAGCAACCAGTCTTCTCTCTAGGTCTCTATCTCCCTACTCTCCATCATGTGCCTCCTCCTCCTATCATGGTGGTATAATCTCCTATAGAGGATGCATTCTTGATGATATCCTCTCCTCCTCATCTCCCTCCATCTACTCTCCCTCCAACTCTACCTCTCCCTCTCCCATCTCTCCATCCCCATTGGAGTCTAACACCTCCTCCTCCACTATCTCCTCCTCCATTATGTCCTCCCCCTTGTGTCACTCAGTCTAGATGATAGTCCTCCTCTTCTTGACCCTCCTAGCCTCTCCCATAGCTACCTCCATCCTCTCAACTACCGCTACTCCCCTCACTGGCACTATGGGCTCCACCTTGTGTCTCCCCCACTAGTTTGTATATTGTTGCATCACACCAAGGTCATCAACATCTCCCTACCTATCCCATATTGCCTCCTCAAGTTTGTGCCAAGAGTGTGCGGCTACCCTAGGGGATATTTGTGGCCCCCATTATTCCATCTCTCACAATAATCTCAAAAACCTCTAAAGGCCCTCTAGAATGTCCCGAACTACATCGAAATGTCATGTCACCCGATCTGGCCTATATCCCTCAATGAGGTACGAATACCTCCCAGTGAAGTAGCATGTCATAAAAATATATCCAATGTACTCATCATCATCCTCCCATTCATTCATATCCTAGTACGACTGCAAAATGACATCTCCCTCCTCAATCTCATCTAACAACCTCCTCTTGTAGGCCATGCCTTGTACCTCCTGGTATCATAGCATGACCCTCCAACTAAAACCATGGGCTCATGTCTATCCTTCTCTGATCTATCCCCCACCAACCATGTGATGCTAATTCTCTCCCATTCCCATATTTGTAGGAGTGTGATGTGCATGAGGCTCTATCCTCCCCTAGAGCACACGATGTGGAGATCTAGGTACAACTATGCAAACATAAAGGGGGCCCATGCATACCATTGATGCTACTCCACCATCCCCACTACCACATTCCCCAACATCAAGTTGAAGAATCATCTACTCCTATCAGGTAGGAGCACCCTGCTGATCAATCCACACAAATATAGTGTTGTGCCTAGCACTAACTCCGTACATCTATCTATATCCAATTCCTTCTCTCATGTTAGCATGTCTATCCTCCTAAACATCTTATGTAGTAATAATAGTATCTCCTTTGTGCTAGACACCAACACCTATGGTTCATGGATCGACAACTATAGAATCCTCCATATGTCCTCTAATGTCATTGTCATCTCCCCTACCGAAAGATGGAAGGTGTTCATCTTAGAGCTCCATTGCTCCACCAATGCTATCAACAGTGCTCTATGGGCTCAAATGACTAGCATTCATGCCATAAATATTAATCAATAGGCATCCAAACATGCCCAATCCTCCTTCAAAACTCAGCCACTAGTTGCAGTAGTACCATCGATCACTTCTCTTGAGTCCACATACTCGCTATGGCTTGCATCCACCTAGTCTGATTGTCAATTTTTGATCTTTTCTATTTTCCCTATTTTCTTCTAACTCTTTTGATGAATCCACCCTTTTGGTGTATTTTCCTATCCTCTTGCAGATCCGCTCTTTAGGTGTATCTACCTATTCTCTCACGAATATGCCCTTTGGGAACATCTGCCTATTCCCTAGTGGATATGGTGCCCTTTGGACGTATTCATCTATCCATTGGAAGATCTACCTTTTTAAGATGAATCTTCCCTTTCCATTATAGATCCACCCACCAAGTGCATCCACCTCTCCTACGCATCCACCTGTTTTGTACGAATTCACCCCTTGGGAAAGTTTTCCTATCCTTTGGCGAATCTACTCATTTAGGGAAGATTTTCCCAACCTTTGTGAATTCACCCTTTGGATAGATCTACCTATTCTCTAGCAGATCCACCCATTTATGGTGCATATACCTCTTCTTTGGCAGATCCACCTTTTTATGGTACATCCACTTGTCTACATATTAGCCTCTACTCTAGTGCATCCGCTCAAGCTCTGATGTATCCACCTCTTTTCTCTTCTTGGGAACATCCTCCCTATAGGGTTGGGAAAATTTTCCCCCTTGTATGGTTTATACATGTAATAAATTGTAAAAATGCTTAAGTACAAGGAATAGTTGGGCTGTGTACCTAACACCTTGTCCTCCTTGTTGCACTTGTGACCTCACTTGATCTACTCAGTGTGTGATAGTTCATCCACACACCATTTTCCTTGCTCTACTTCGCTCGATCACTTGGGTAATTAGGGTTAAAAGAATAGTAATTAGCCTCTAATTATTATTTATAGTAAACCCTAATCACCATTTTTCACTCTCATTTCCTCCCATGCAACTACTTTTTTGATCATTACTTTTCCACATTTCCTCATTTTTCATCGCAAACCTTCCACTCCACCTCTCTTCTATCATTTGAGAGGTTGCTCAGGCCCCTCCTTCCTATCCACCCTCTCTATGGGGTATCACCTCCACATCACCTTTCCTTCTAATTCTTCAATTTCCTCTACACTAGGGCATCTTGTTCATCTTATCCTTCCATTAATGTGGCTATATTTTTTCTTCTTTGAAACATCATTATTCTAATTTTATTTTGAAGAGGGGAAAAAAGTAGACACCTAAAGTTGACCACTTATGTTTGGTCAATTTTATACCATCACTTTATCTAATAAAAATATTGTAGTTAAATAATATTTTGTAATTATTTAGTTAGTGTTATCAAATTTTCCTAATTCTTCTAAGGTTCTAAAGTAATTAATGGATTAGTTGCTTACCCTACCTTTTTGTCCCCTTCTCTAAATTAAATAAATACCCATATTTATTTAATTTATTTACTTTATTCTCCCATTTGAATTAAATAAAATTCATTTAATTCCTCCATTTTTTGTCACCTCTTGTCATATCCTCCATCATTTATTATTATCTTCTAATTCTAATCCTAATATACCTCCTAATTATGTGCACACACTTAATCATGTATTAAGAGGTGTCACATCCTCCAACTTTTCCCACGTGCATCCTAATCACCTACCCTTAAGCCTAATCTCACCTAACCCATCCCCTAATCACTTGCACATTCCTAATCCCATAATTTGTAAAGGGGGAATTCCCTTTCCATTTATTGCCCATCCACTTTGTCCTCTAAGCCTTAAAGGATTTCCCCTTTTGGGAAAGTAACCCCACATGGGTCCTTCTCCCAAAGTACAACTAAGGAAATTAAAATTCCTTTATTCTCTTCCATCCCATAATTTGGAAATGTTGGACAAGGAAGATGTTTATGATAAAGATCTTTCCCATCTCCCTCTCAAGCTCTCACATTGTGCCACTTGGCACAATCTCATGGCTTGAGAGGCCATATGCATTCCTAGCCCATGATATTCTCTTACTCAATCATATCCCTCCATCCATTGCTCCTCTCATAAAATTCAAAAACACAACTATTTTTGAGAATCCAACATCTTTGAGAAATTTGGTAATATTATGCTGTCGAAATTTCATTTAGCACACATCAAATCTGATCAAACTAGGGAAATATACACATTGAGGGTTTCATCATACTTGCTTTTCATTGAATTCCTTGAAGGTTTGAGGTCTCTTATGTATTGATCTTGATTTTTGTTTAGTTCTTTGTGTTGTTAGGTTTTTATTGCAATTTCCCTTCGTTTTCTAGGCACAAATTTCCTTGCACACAACCAAAATCCTACAGACATGTTGAAAAAGGAAATAACTTGAGATAAATTGATTTCATACTTAATTTTAGTTGGCCTTCAAGGATGATCATGAAGATGAGAAACTTGAAAAGTCCAAAGATGGAGCCTAATCTAATGGGAACAATAGTGGTGGAGTTGTTGTGATCAATCTCCAAGTGGGAGATTGTTGGTGGAGACTAGTTATCTTCCTAGAGTTTTTGATATCAGTCTCCAAGTGGGAGATTATTGGCTATGGAGATTGATCTTATTGGTTAATATATAGTGCAAGGGGTGCAAGGGGTACCCCCTTGTAGAGTATGAGGGTTGTGTTCCTTGGTAGGGGTTCAAGGGAAATACCCCCAAAAGCCACATTTTACATATAATTGTTCATCATAAATCTAGATCATTCATCATTAGGTCACATATATGACCATGGATATTATTTTGGTTCCCTAGAAGGAAACCCCCTTTTATGAGGGAATTGTATTACGAATGAGTATTGCTTTTTATTGTATTATGAGGAGACTTTGATAGAGATAAGAGGAAGTTACAATAAATGTGTTATAGGTTGTATCCATTCATATTTTTGGATGAAATAAAATAAGGATTGACTATTTCTCTGTGGGTGTAGCCCATATAGGGTGAACCACATATATTTATGTCTCTATATTTTGTGTTAGTTTTATATTTTACTTATGTATTCATTTTATTGTATATTTTTCGGCAATCCTATTTCAAACATGTAGGAGTTTCTAGTCTTGTAGGCCCACAAATATACTTTGACATATATGCAATAATATGACCTATGATCTCAAGGTGTTGAACAAAAACTTGATTTTTTGGTGTTTGTGACCTACTATTATTTTTCTAAAAGTACAATGTAACTTACCAAGGCTAATTGTATATCCATGCATTACAAGAACCAAATGATTGAAATGTTTACTAGCTATGTTTACACAAGGTATTCTAGGGATGTCCTCAATATACTTGAAAATACATGAGGCAAAATTACATGAAGCAAGGTGTATGTCTAAAAAATTGACCTACAAGCAGGTAACCCACTCTCCTCTATCCCTTGTAGGTTATACATTTTCTCAATCTTAGCCTAAAATGACAAATGTACTCATAGGGAGATTCTTGCAATTCTCTCTCTAACTTTTATACCCATATAGAACACAAGGGTTTGGGTTTCCACTTGATGGTGAAATATAAGCTAGGACCACTAACAAGATACTAAAGAAAAATAGTCAACCATTTTTTGTTTTCCAAGGTCACCTTTTGACATGAGGAAAGAGCATTCATGAGTTAATATTTTGAGAGAGAAATATAAAAGTGATAAAGGGAATTGTTTTTATTCTAGGTAAGATTACCTTTTGATGTGAGGGAAGAACATATGCATTCCTTGGTCATGAGAGAAAAGAAACCATGTTCATTGACCTTAGAAAATTAAATGTGTATGTAAGATGGGGGAAAACAAGGTTAGCAAAGACTAAGTGACAACCATGACACAAATCTAAGCTAAAACCCCAATCTAAACAACATAAAACAATCAAATGGAGAAAGAAAAATGAAAAGAAACAAATGAAGCACTCCCCATTGAAGTTGAATAACTTATCCTGTCTCTCCTCAAGCTTCCTTTGCAAGTTTTCCCTTAGATTTGTAGTAGAATTTATGCAAGTACCTACAAAAAATAAAGCATGAAAGTTGGAGATAATGGTTGTTAAGGAAAAAATGGAGGAGAAATGCTTCTTTTATAGACAACCATTCGAATGGATGGGAAAGATTAAGCTTCTAGAAAGATTCCAAGATCAATGGTGGATGATTCATGCACTAGAAAGTGGTGGGCTAAGGATGACTATGATGTCAAAAACTATGGCAAAGACAACTAAGATTAATGAGCAAGTGGAGGGATAAAGGATGAATTAAAAATTGAAAAGTAATTAATTCATGAGAAAGGAATATTTGGCCAAGTGGAGGATGAATAATTCATTCGAATTATTTATTTGAGGAAAAGGGAAATGGACATTTAATTAAAACAATTTGCATAATTATTTTAATTAAATGAGAGGAAATATGAAAAGGGAGCATTAAGTAATTAAATTGAGTTAATTATTTAATACAAGAGACACATGGAGGACAATTAAATAATTTTGACAATTATTTAACAATGGAAGAATTAAAAAGGGGGAGTGAATGGTTAAATAATTAGTAATAATTATTTAACCATAGACGAAAGATGACAGACAACTAATTGAATAAATAATAATTCATTTAATTATTGAAGAAAGGGGGATATTAGCAACACAATTAATTTATTTAATTGATTAGGATAGAGTAAAGATTAGAAAGTGAATTAATAAAATAATTAAAAATTATTTAATTAATAGAGGAATATGATCAAGAATAATTAAATAATTAAAATTATTTAATTATTGGAAGACGAAGACCAAGAAAAATGACACTCACAGGCTTAGGACAATTTTTCAGTGTCTACATTTTTCCCCTCTTTGACATAATGTAGTTCATCACATTGTGTCAAAGAAATTCAGTCAAAAGATGCCTCAATGAAAACAGGGTATAGGTATGCCCCCTTGGGAATTTTTTACAAATTTTCAAAAAAATTCAAAAAAATTGGAAAATTATCTCGATAAGATAATTTGACAGCCAAACATCCAATGGTGAAGACAAAATTGATTTTTGAGGTTAGTAAGGGGGTCAAAGTCAAATTCAAAGTCATTAATAGGATCCTCTAATAGACAAGACAAGGGAAAAACCCTAATTTTGAACCTATAAATAGAAATTTGAGTGAGAAAAAGGGTCATTTGTGCATTCTATTTTTAGAAAACTTGGAGCTCTGAGTGATTTTCCTATGAAGATGTCACCTATTCTAGAGGCCAACCACTACACATATAGCATCTAGAGATACCATTGTCCTAAGGGAGCACTTGCCCCAGTAAGTACTACAAACCTGACTTTTTTTGTTTTTTTTGTTTTTTCATGCATTTAGGCAAGGAAAAATTTTAGCAGGAAATTGCATCGCAAAATTTTGTGATGCAATTGCGTGCGTGAGCGACACAAATGAGAAGTGATTCACTGCAATCGTCTCGTCGCGACACAATTAACTTAGGATTTGGGCAAGGGCATTTGCATTGCAACACATAAAATTGTGCGACACAACCAACTTTTTCTGTCGCATGTGCAGTCGGGAATGACACAATCGAAAGGATATGACACAAGTGTTGTATGATACAATGCTTTGGAGAGGAAAGCAATGCATTTGTAGTTGCGAGCCGATGGAAAATGTGTGTGATGCATTTGAAAAAATAGTGATGCAATTTCCTGGTTAAATTTTTTCCCTAGATTAAGATATGTTGACTTGGTCAACTTAGGTCTAATAGGTCAAATGAAGGTCTTGGATCAACATGATTGTTTACTTGATGTTTTCAGGAGCGTCTACCGCCTATCTATATGTAGGATTTGAGACTAGATGTTTTTTGACTACAAAACTAGTTAGGTGAGGAGGAGAGACAGACATTGTAGGACCTTGATTTATTTTATGTCACCTATATGCCCATTATTAGGGAAAATAGGGGCATGTTGATAGCATTGCAGAGCGATAGCACTCTGAGACTAGCAGTTTTCACTTACCAATGGGGAAGGTGATAGTCACCCTCAAGGATGTATACAGGATATTATGACTTCTAATTCATGGCGAGTGGGTACACTATGACCCTACTCGAGGATTGCAGGTGCTCTATGAGTACTATGATTGTGATGATGATGCAGAGCTTGAGATATAGGGGTATGAGATCAAATAGGAGACCCTTGCAAAGGGATATGATAGATATGATTGCATCTTATGCACATTGATAGCAGGGGTGATGATTCCCAAACACAAGGTCATAGTTTCCTGGTAGGTTGGGGAGAGATGCTCAGGTCGATGATTCATTTTGGTACAGTGTATGCATGGGGGCTATGCCTATTAGCTATGATTTATTTTCAGCTACATGATATTGCTTACAGGGGAGGATAGAGTTTGAGTTGTGGGGTCACATTGTTGATAGTATGGGATTGGGAGCACATAGAAATGTTTCGACAACTGGGAGCCAACGATCCTTATTCATATATGTATCAAGGGGCCCTTACACAGAAACATGTGGGGGATGTTGGTTACTAGAGGCACAGTTTGGACACATTGGTTAGTTTTATTTGGAGACAAAAAAATACCTGTGATTTATGGGTCAGAGAGAATGATCACATGCAATGGTGTCGACAGCCTAGGTACCTCATCAGGCGCACAGTGCAGAGTCAATACATTATTGAGATGTATCTCCTAGAGAGGGTTCAGAGGTAGTTCGGGGAGAGGCAGGGTATTCTAGTTGGCACTACAAAGTTTGCATGGTCGTCTCGAGAGGTTCATCCATGGGGGAATTAGATTTTTTTTACTACAACCAAGCAGGAGATTGATGCCCTGTAGTCATTAGATTGTGAGTGGAGAGGTGGTGATGCTGATGTAGGGCGTACACCAGAGTATGATACTTGGTGGTTGATTCACATACTAGTACCACTGACATATCCATAGAAGGTAGCGCTGGTAGAGTGCCAAGGTAGGGACCCAAGAGGTTGGCGAGGTGACAAGGGTTGGAGGGTGGAGGGAGAGGAGATGGTGGATAGGGGGATGGAGGAGGATGGGGAGATGATGGGGGAGATGGGAAAGGAGGTCGGGGAGGAGACCGACATAGGAGGTGGAGGGATGGAGGACAATGGGTGGTGGGACAGTTACCACTGATCTGAGAGGAGGAGGAGATGGAGGAGGATCAGCTAAAGGTGAGGGTAGCAAAAGAGGTGGTGGTAGGAGAGGGAGAGTTGCACCTAGAGATTCCCAATTTAGAGGTGGGATACCCAGAGATGGAGGTTGAGGGGAGACATTAGTAGCATATAAAGGAGGCTGAGATGGACAAGGTAGAGTGAGTCCTTCGAGAGAGGATCTTCATGGGGATGGATGGGGGGCCAAAGGAGGTGGGGGTTGGAGGGGATGATGGATCTATAGAGCAGAGGATAGCCACACTACAAGCTTGGGTATAGGCCTTGGAAGCAAAGCTGAGGATTGCCACAATAGATAGTGATGACCTTAAGGTTGAGAGGGACACTATGCAGATTGAGAGGGACCTAGTTGTTATCAGTCGACAGTAGACAAATCAATGCATGATAGAGTTTATGACCACATGCAGTGGATCTTTCGTCGATGTTGGTCATGAGTATGCTCGAGCCAATAGGGCCATGTAGTATTATAGGGATCTCTATGAGAGAGTGGTACCGCTAGAGAGGAGGGATCCCACATTTTTAGAGATTGACAGTGGTTCATGGGGCATGACTCATAGAAGGACACACAATAGGTGCTCTCAAAGCAGGTCTGGGGGTGATACCTTAGATGCGAGATGATCCACCCCCTATGATAGGCCTCCTACCATAGAGCAGAGGTCTAGAGAGTCATCACGCTAGGAGGATAGGGATGCCCCAGGGAAAGGGGATTAGGGTAGTTCAGGCTAGGGCCTCTTTTTATGCATTATGTTATATGGAAACTTACAGTTTTGGTTATCAAGCCCGCAAGCTCCATTTTCATTGGATATGATACATCATGACATTGTACCTATGACACATTATTGAGCTATATATATGATATGATTTTGGTGGTGGTTTATAATATGCATTACTATATGATTATGCATTATATTTATGATAATGTTATGTTATGGATGTTCATGTTGTGGTTATGATGTCTATTGATGCATTCTATATGGTTATGTGATGGTTTAATATGCTTTATGGTTATGCCTTTATGATTATGTTATGAATGTTTTATGCCCCTTATGACATGTACGAATGATAAATGCAGTATGGATGAACTAATTTGATATATGTGATGTGATATGATGATTTGATGCATTTATGATTATGGATGTTTATATTATCATGATATGTGTGAATGATGAATGCAATAGAAATGACCTAATGTTATGAATGTGATGTAATATGTAGCTGAAATTTAATGTTAATGTAATGGAATGCTTGTATGATGATGAAAAATGTGATGATCGAGAATGCCAAATGTGATGATTGGAAATGTTTAATATGAATGCAAAATGTAGTGTATAATGTGATATGCAATGTATATGACATATAATGCAATTTGATGTAATGGATCATGATGAAAAATGTAATATGATGGATGGAAATGAACTTTGATACAATGTGCAATGCAATGTCATGATTTGTTATAATATGATGCAATATAATGTTAATTCTATATGGATGATCTCTATATTTTTGTGTTTTCTTATGCAAATATATGTATCTTAATATGATAATGCTGCCTATGATGAAAATTATTTCTATGACTCTTTCTAACATGATTATGTATGCAAGATGTTTTTGTGTATCACGAGACGTTTTCAAGATGCAAATGAAAGAAATGTTAGCACGAAAGAGATGGATGTTAGTGCGATAAAGGGAAAAGGAAAAAGGAGAAGGAATGTTAGACGGGAAATGACAAGGGACCAAATTTTGTGCTTTTATATTTATCATCATCAGGAATCAAAATTGTCACAAATGGAGCACAAACACCATGGTATGACATAGACCAAGGTGTGCAAGGTGACCATTTGTGAGAGATAGGTAGTCAAAAGACATCCAAAAGACAAGGAACACCTCGGCTCATACTAAGGACCCAATTATCCCAGTCATTTTTCCAATACAAACCATAGAAAACAAGCAAAGAAAAGAGGTCATGATCCATCATCGTCCCTCTAAATCCCTTAATAGGACATCCTCGAGGTAACTAGGAATGAGACCAACAAAGTGTTTGCCAATAGAGATAGTGTTTGCAAATAATACTGATAAGATTGTTTGAGTTGATTGATTAGGTTGACCAAGATAATTGACTTTGATTGATAAGTTGACAAGGATTAATTGATAAGTTGACAAAGGCTGAGCGATTGATTTGATTGTTTGCACCTAGTTTCAGGAAGGACACATCCTGATTAAGGAAAGATTAATTGATCGAGATGGAAAGATTTTTTGATTTGATGATTGATCGATGTGATGGTGCCTGGTTTTAGGAAAGACATATCCTATATAAGGAAAAGAGAACATCTGATAAAGTTGACCAAATGACAAGTGTTGACAAGGCACCTAACTGCAAGAAAGACACATCCTGCTTAAGGTGAATGAAAAGTTTGACCAAAGACAAAGTCTAATCTTAGGAAGGATACATCCTGATAAAAGACAAGTGATGAGATTGAATGAGACAAATGAAATAATGCCCCATTCTGATATAAGACTAATGATCTAATAGATTAATTGTTGATAATATGATTGATTGATTGGAGACTAAATATTTGTTGGTTATGTTTGTCTTTTGATTCATGATTTGGTTTGAATGATGATTGCTTGTAGACCAAGAACATGGCCAAACTCAAAAAACCCTAAAGGACTGACCTAGGTGGCCTTGGGGGCTAATCGATTGATGGCCTTGCCTACGTTATACATGCAAAGACCTCATAGTTTGACATGACTTTTATTTATTTTATTTGACAAAACACCGAGTCATGCACTGATACATTTTGATCAATTTTTCGACGATGACTCGTCAGAATTTCGACGGCGGATTCTGGGCTGAAATTTTGACGTTTTAAATGTTGTCAAAATTCTGACGCAATAACAGTGACAAACAACCGTCGAAATTCTGATGGGCCGTTGTTGAAAAATTGATCAAAATGTATCAGTGATGATTTATTTGGATAAACCTAAAAGGACCGACCTAATGTCTCAGGGGCCCATTTAAGATGAGCCTTGCCTATGTAGCAAATGTATAGAGACAACATAGTTCAACCCTACTAACACAAACTGACGCAGACTCAGACTCTATTTTTGGAAGTTTTGAAAATTTATGATGTTTTTGGGTTTTGAAGTTTTATGACTTTTTTGGATTTTTGATGTTTTATGTTTTTTTTTGGATTTTGAAGTTTTATGATTTTTTTGGATTTTGAAGATTTTCTAAAGGCTGATACCATGTGTTATTTTCCCATGAAGACGTAAGTCAAGGAAATGCCCCTAGTCAAGTATAGGACAGATTTATTATGGGTGAGGGGAAGTAGTCGACGAATGCAAAGGATGCTCACGAAGGAAAAATACACTAAATGTATATGGTTCTTAGGCCATGAGAAGGATGACAAAGCTTTATTATGGATGAAGGATATATGCAAATGGATGAGTGAGGGATGGAAGACCAGGTAGAGTGATAGTAGATAGAGGAGCATAGATTGACTACAAATGGCCCATATTTGCTAGGTTTTCATCATGGTACTTATCCAAAGTGCCACCGAAGTGGTTTTCACTTTCGTATGAATTATTTCTCTTTACTATTTTTTTAATTTTTTTTTTTTTTGTTGTCACCAAGACACTTGTTTTCCAAGTTTTCATTAGGGTGACTATTTTTTATTTTTATTTTTGTATTTTTTGACTTTTTAAAGGGGATACTCTGAGAATCAAGTGTAGTACTTATGAAGGTGCATGTTGTTGATAGGTTCAAGAAATGGTTCTCCCTTAGGGGTGGAAAGATGATAAGCACTAGATCCATAGGCTGCTATGATGATACATGGGCCCAACTAGTTAGGTTCAAACTTTCTAGGTTTTTCTCATTTTGCTTGATTCTTCGGATTTTCCTTTAGGACTAGGTCACCAATGTCAAAAATTCTAGGATGAACCTTCTTATTATAAATATGTCGAAGGAGATTTTGATATGCTTACAAATGTGTCAACACATTCTATCTCTTTTCATCTAGTAACTCTAGCTCATGCAAATGGGATACACGATATTCTTCTTGATCAATTAATCCTTGCATAGATACTCTTAGGGATGCTAACTTGACCTCTATATGAAGTATGGATTCAAATACAAAGACTAGGGAGTAGGGAGTGGCCCCTATAGGGGTGCAAACACTGGTATGATAGGCCCATAAAGTAGGATTGAGTTGTAGGTTCCAATCACGACCAATGTTATTGACAATTTTCTTTAAGATTTTTAGGATAGTCTTATTAGATGCCTCAGCTTTGCCATTACCTTGGTGGTAATATGGGGTAGAAAAGTGGTGTTGGA
Source organism: Sequoia sempervirens (assembly GCA_007258455.2). Lineage (NCBI taxonomy): Eukaryota > Viridiplantae > Streptophyta > Pinopsida > Cupressales > Cupressaceae > Sequoia > Sequoia sempervirens. The sequence goes on from VDFB02258580.1 coordinate 99,809, forward strand.
TGTGAAATTTGTCACAAAGCTCATGAACATCCTGGTTCTTAAAAGGGTGACCATTATTTGTAATGATGGACTGCAGGATACCATAGCGGAAAATGATGTAATTCAGGATGAACTGGGCTATCTGCTTTCCAGTAATATAATTCAGTGGGATGGCTTTGATCCATTTTGTAAAATACTCAGTAGAAACAAGGATAAAATTATATCCATTAGCAGAGGTGGGATGGATGTTTCCTACGAGGTCAAGTCCCCATTGAGAAAATGGCCATGGTGAAGTAAGTGATTGTAGTTCCTGAGCTGGTGCATGTATAAGATCTCCATGAATCTAAAATTGGTGACATTTCTTCACAAAATGATAGGCATCACGTTCCATTCTAGGCCAATAATATACCATCCTCACGAGATTTTTGGCTAAGGTCAGACCAGTAGAGTGAGCTCCACATATACCGTGATGTACCTCTAGTAAGGCCACTTGTGCTTCATTTGAGTCAAGACATCAAAGGAGGGTACTGTATAGGCTATGGCAGTGAAGGGTATCTCCGATGATGGCATATTTGGATGCTTGTTGGATAAAGGTTTTGCATTGGTTGAGGGACAAGTTAAGAGGGATAATTTGGTCATACAAATAGGCGTAGATGTCTTTGTACCAAGGTGAATTGAGACCAACAAGTTCACACACAAGTTTGGTTTTGGGGACATCGAATGCAGGGGCCAAAATTTGTTCTACCAAGAACTCATATTGTGAGGCATTGTTGGGGATGTCCAAGAGAGATCCAATTGTAGCCATCACATCAACTGCTTTATTCTAGATTCTCCATATCCGCTCAAAGTAAATATTATCAAAGTATAGTCTGAAGCTATCCACCATGCACTTGTAGGGCATCAATTTCTCATCCTTGGTGTCATAATCATCATTAACTTGCTTAATCACTAATTGAGAATCACCATAGACTTGAAGATCCTTGATTTTCCATTTTATATCCATTTGGAGACCTATCAAAAATGCTTCGTATTCTACTATGTTATTTGTGCATGGGAATGCTATTCAAAATGACTTGGGAATGGAATCTCCTTGAGGTGTGATAAAAAAAATTACAACTCTTGAACCATGACTTGTGTAAGATCCATCAAAATACAACTTCCATGTTGTTGAAGTTTCTATGGCAAAGATTGATTCATCTGGGGAATTGGATATCAGAGGATGATCTTCCTTTACAGGTGCATCTGCAAGTTAATCAACTATCACTTGTCCTTTTATTTATTTTTGGTTAATGTAATCAATGTCATACTCACTTAGGATCATAACCCACTTAGCCAGTCTTCCTGTCAAAGCTGCTTTGCCAAGGAGGTATTTCAAAGGATCAATTTTGGCAATCAGTTTTGGATTGTGATTTAACATGTAGTGGCTTAATTTCTGTATTGCAAATACCACTGCTAGACTTGCTCATTCAATAGGGCTATAGTTCAACTCATATCCGACTAAGGTGTGATTGATATAATAAATTTCTCGTTCTTTGCCATCATTGTCATTTTATGCTAATAATGCCACCAATGTTGATGTAGTTGCTGTCACACACAATATTAGATGTCTTCCATCAATTGAAGGCATAAGAATTGGTGGAGTCAATAGATAATTCTTGATATGATCAAATGCTTGACACTTTTTTGTCCAATTGAAGAGAATTCCTTTTCGTTACAAGTGTTGAAATGGATGGATCTTGTCTGCTAGTTGAGCAATGAACCTGCAAATTGATTGTAATCTTCCTTGTAATGTCCTTAACTAACTAATATTGGTTGGCGGTGCAATTTCTAAGATGGCTTTTACTTTGGCAGGATCAACTTCTATTCCTCTGTGAGAGACGATATATCCAAGAAGCTTTCCTGATTGGACCCCAAAAACACATTTCTTTGGGTTTAGCTTGAGTTGGTACTTTTCCAGTCATGTGCAAATCTTGTCCAATACTGCTAAATGTCCACTTCATTGTAGAGATTTTGAGAGAAGGTCATCAACATAATCTTCCATAAGTACATGCATATAATCATGAAAAATAGTGGTCATGGCTCTCTGATATGTTGCTCTAGCATTTTTAAGTCCAAATGGCATGAAATTCTAGAAGAAAGTGCCCCAAGTGCATGTAAAGGTTGTTTTCAGTTGATCTTTAGGAGCAATTCTTATCTTATTGTAACCCGAGAATCCATCCATAAGTGATAGGATTTCATACCCAGCAATAAGGTCTACTATGATCTCAATGTGTGGTAAAGGAAAATCATCTTTAGGAAAAGCTTTGTTGAGATCTCTGAAATCCGTGCATACTCTGATTTGACCATTTGGTTTGGTGACAAGATCAAGGTTTGATTTCCAATCTGCATAATCAATAGAGCATATGAATCCAACATCCAAGAGCTTCTTCAATTCCACCTTAACCAGGAGTGCAATTTGTGGGTGCATTTTTCTTAACTTCTGTTTGTATGGTTTGGCATTTGGTAACAATGGTAAGTGATGTAGAACAAGTTCAGGATCCAATCCAGGCATATCAGCATATGACCATGTGAAATTGACTTGTCTTTCTAAAAAGAATGTTATAAACTCGGGCTTTTCCTTGGTGGTCAAAGATGCTACCAACTATATGATTATGAAATTGTCTTGTGTTCCAATGTTCACTTCTTCTATTTCTTCTATAAGCAAAGGTGATCTCTCTTGGTCTATAGGGAGATAGTCCAGTCCTCCATTCTTAGGTGCCTTAGAGAGGTTTTCACCTTTAGATATGTCCTTTGTTTTTACTTTTTCGCGGTCAGCAGACACCTTTCAGTTTTCACCTAAAGACCTATTATTTTTATTTTTAATTTTTTCATTTTCATTTTTGTGTCTGGAGGACAAGACAACCTCACCAATGTATGTTGCATAATTGAGTTCTATAGAAAATCCAACCTTATTATCCCCACTTGGTATTCCTTCACGAAGTACCATGAAGTCAACAATTTCTTTTTCATTCTCGAAAGTGTCTAAACTTGGTGGTTCTTGTTGATCCCAATCTATGAGTTGCGGGTATACAAGGGGTAAGCCATCATCGATATTGTCAAGGGTAATAGTGTAGGCATATAGGGTAAAAACATAAGTAGAGTCATTAGGGTCCTAGGGGGTGGAATCAATGGTTTCCTAGAAGTGTTTGATCCATTATTCTCTTTTCAAGGGGACCTTTGGATAGGCACTTGGCAGGGGACCAAATTTTAACATCTAGCTAAATATTTCCTCAAAGGTAGGCTCACCATGATCTCTAAATGTTTCCTCAAGGAAATAATTGCTGAGGGATATATTGGATTCTAGATCCCATTCCCATTCATTAGAATCAGGGTCAATATGAAAGTCGTCTGATGTCTCAATTTCATTTGAAGCATTGACAATATCACTTGAGGGTAACCTAATACCCCATATAGTCACTTTCACTGGTACAAACCCTAGCCCTTGGTGCTTTAGTAATTTAGGAGGTTGCAAGGGTTCCATAATTCTTTGTTTATTTAGGCCAAGGTTTTTGTGTCCATTATATCCTTGTATTTTCATCATTAGGAACCCTTTTGGATACTGTTCAATTGGCAATTTCTTAGGTTCAGTGTCCACCTCTTCTCTGTACAACCATGTGAGAATGTGGTCATCCAAGGACTCTTTGGCTAGTTCCTTCCATTTAGTGAATGTGGTAGGGGGATTATGGATGATGAATTTAGGATTCATGGGATGTGGTTTCCCATAAGAATTCAATGATTTAGGTAATCTTCCAATTAAAAAGAGACTCTTCATGTTATATTCTCTACATCCTTTGTCTTGAATTTGGATCTTTGGTGTGGAAGGTGTGGTGAACAAAGCAGATGATTTGACAAGGGAAGAAGGATCAATGTAGTTATATGGAGTGGTGGATGAAGTGGAAGATGATGCCTCTTGATTGATGGGCACTTGACGTTCAACAATTCCTTTTATCTTTGTGTAGTACTAGAAAGGATCGGTGTCATTGGGAATAGTAATTTTAGTGCCATTATATGGGAACTTGAGGCATTTATGGTAGGTGGATGGGATAGCCCTCATGGCATGAATCCATGGGAAGCCAAGGAGAATATTGTAGTGTAAATCCAGATCCAAGACATGAAATACTGTGTTTTGTATTGTTGGGCCAACTCTTATAGGAAGTGAAAATACACCTTCAGATGAATGCTCAACATCATCATAAGGTTTTATCACAATTTTATTGGTTTGGTCAATACAATTCTCATAGTATCCCAATGATTTCACCAATTTTAGTGAGAAAATATTTAGACCTGCTCCACCATCTACTAGGACTCTTATGATCTTATGTTTATTGATGCATACTTCTAGGTGTTAGGCATCATTATGGTCAAACTTTTGGGCAGAAAAATCTTGTTCAGAGAAAGTGACATGGTGCGACATAGCTAGGTATCCAACCATGGACTAAAATTCATTGACATATAGGTTTGTGGGTGTGGATGCTTCTTGCAATGATTTTTTAAGGATATATCTATGTTGTGGTGATATGCGAAGGAGCTCCAAAATGGAATTTGTGTGGGAGTTTCCCCTAGTTGGTCTAGGAGATTGTATTGGCCTTTTGGTTGTAGATTGGAAGGAGGTCTTGGAATAGTTATACTGGTTCTACGAGTAGTAACATCACATTCTAAACTTATCTTTTTTATGGTAATGGTGGCAATGTGATCATCAAAGGGTCTAATGTTAAGGATAATAGTGTTGTAATCATGTTTGACGACTACATAATTGGATTTGTTGTCATTCCCTGAACTGGAGGATTTTCCTTTGTCACGGTCTTGCAAGGGAGTCTTGAATATGGTGTGATCAACATTGGTTTTTCCTTGTGAATCTCCTATTGATATGGTTCCATTCTCAATAAGGTCTTGAATGATATTCTTGAGTGTCCAACATCTAACTGTTTTGTGTCCTTTTTTGCGGTGGTACTCACAATATTCATCTTCTTTCCACCAATCAGGTTTGATCAATGATGGTTCATAATTTTTGATGTCTGGTAGTGTGATGAAATTAGATTGTAAAATATATTTAAGGACTAATTCAATGGGCTCACCTAATGGGGTGTATGTTCTCTTGGTGTGGGGAGGACCTCTGCGTTGTTGATTGTTTTGGACGACATTCATTGTTTGGTTTTGACCTTGTGTTTGGGTGTTTGATGTGTTTGGTGTATTCTATATAGATGGACCTTTGAGATGAATGGTTGGACCTTTGGTTATCATTTTGGCATAAAAAAATCTATCGTTTATGACATTCTTGTTTCGATACCAATATTTTCTTTTTTCATTATTGGGCTTTGGAGTCTCTTTGTTTATTTTGATTAGTCCTTTTGTGACAAGACCTTTTTCAATAAGGACACCTTTCTCAAGGATTTCATAAAAAATTGTGTAACATTGGATTTTAAGACTACTCATCGTTTCTTTGTTAAGGATTTCAACAAACATGGTGACCAATTGTTTCTCAGGAATGTGACAAGGGAATTTGCTAACCAAACCTCACCATCTCTGGTAAAACAAGGTGAGTGATTCCCCTTCTTGTTTGGTTGTTCTTAGTGTTGCAAGGGTGAAATTATTTTTAATGTTGAAGGAAAAGTGATTAATAAATTTGTTAGCCAGTTCACCCCATGTTCTAATCCCTAGAGGGAGATGTGCAAACCAATCTAGAGCTGGCCCTGTGAGGCTTCGGTGGAACAGTCTCATCAAATAGGTAGGATCATATTAGACTTCCATACATGATGTGTTGAATTATTGAATGTGATCTATTGGATCCCCTATCCCCTTATACTGAGGAAAAGGTGGTGTCATGAAATGAGGGGGAAATGGTGGCATGTATAGATTTTTGTCAAATGGAAAGGGGCACAATTCCTCCATGGAATAGGTCTTCTTGTTGGTCCCTAATTACATATTGGTCATCTGTTGTTGGAGGGCCTATATTTGTTGCATCAAAGTATCTGCAAGAGATGGTGTTGCAGTGGTTTGATTTGGTGTCATGGTGTTGGTGTTGAAGTCACATGTCAAATTTGTATTGGAATTGGTATGTTGAGGCATGGGATCTTGGTTACCATATTGATGTGTGTTGTTTTGATTTGGAATGAAATTGGCATTAAGGCTTGTCCCAAAGGTCATGTTTGTGTTTGGTATAGTGTTTTGGAATTGATGTGTAGGCCCTTGATTTTTTCCTTGGATTTGAAAAGTTGGTCCTTGATTTGTGTTTTGGAAAGGTGGTGTGGGTCCTTGATTTGAATTTTGGAATGATGGTGTAGGTCCTTGATTTGTGTTTCAGAATGATGGGGTAGGTCCTCAATTAATGTTTTAGAATGATGGGGTAGGTCCTTGATTAATGTTTTGGTTTGGCACCCTTCATGGGACAATGTGGATTCTTCTAGATTTGTTTGGTTGGTTTTGATTTGAAGAGTGTGCACTTTGAAATTGGAATGAAGGACATTGATTTGTGTTTTGAAGTGTAGGTATAGGACCTTGATTTTTTTTTTTGGAGAAAAGATGTGGGACCTTGCGATATGTGACCTCGATTTGTGTTTTGAAAAAGAGGATTTGTAAAGGTCTTTCCCATGGAATTTTATGAACTTCAAAATATGAAACTTTTTCCTCGTGTAGTGGTATGGGTCACCTTGTTTCCAAATGTAGAGATGCTAGGGATGTGTGTGGTTGTAGTGGTCATATGTGTAGTTTTCCCAATTGGTATAGTTGAAATTTGTTGTGAAGAGGGTGTCTATAGTGCAAATGGATTCTAGGTATCTTCTTCTACAATGGTTGATACATCAAAGCCTTGAGGGAGTTTGGAACCCTTTTTAGCTAGTGCATAGAAAAATCTATTAGGGTAAGCACCAATGAGTTGATTAACCATGCTTAAAACCCTTAGATCTTGGTAGGCTCTTTCAATTTCCTCTTGGGCCAATTTCTTGTTGAATTCATCTAAGTTTAGATTGTCCAATGTAGGGTCTCTTCGTGGTGTCTCTCTTTGAGATGTGGATTGATTTGAATTTGATCAAAGGGTAGTGTCATGAAAAGGGTCACTTGAGAAATCCATGTCCTTTCTTTTTGTTCGTGACCTTGTTTCAATCATGTGAGACTTGCAAGTGGAAGGTAATGCAACTATGTTTTTGGATTTTTTGGAATATAAGGATGCAAGGTGGTTATGCAAGGATAATGGTGACCAAAGGGTGAAGCTAATATGAAGGTAATGGATGCCAAGGATGCTAAATAATGACCAAGGATAATAATGATGTTAAGTTCAATGATCAAAGGTAATGGTGCAACTAAAGGATGGAATTAAACTATTTTTTTGTGTTTTTGGAATATAAGGGTGCAAAGTGAAAGTGAAAATTTAAATTCAAGACTAAGGATTTATTAGGATGATAATTAAAGCTATGGTCAAAGGGTATGATATGAATCTATGATAATGCTAAGGATATTAATTCTATAATTTGAGACAAAGGATGACAATCAAGCTAATGTAGGTCCAAGATAACAAACTCAAATGTCATTGAACTTTGTGATAATCAAGAGGATAATTTTGACAAGGTAGAGTCAAGGCTAGGACACAAGCTTGAGACTCAAATTTGACAAAGGTGATAATGAAAAAGATTGATAAAATGAAGGATTAAGGTCAATGAAAAATTGGATGAGTAACCAAGGACTATCCAAAATCTTAATGGTCTTCCTATGTCAAAAATTTGAAAAGGAGATGCAACCTAAGGTTTAAGATTGATTATGCAAGGTAAGGATGCAACCTAAAATGTGATGGAATCCTAAATGGAAATGCTGTAATGGATTGGTAAAAGCTTGCAAGTCTCTGGTTTAGTAGGCAGGGTCATTGTAAAAATGATTTGATTGAATCTTTGAACAAGGATTTTGATAGTTTCTATTTATCAGATAGTTGCGGCTCTATTTTTTACAAGTGTGTCATTTCAGGTTGTGGGATTCTAGAGTACAGTTGTGGCTTAGGATGACAGTTGTGGCTCTATTTTTTGCAAGTGTAGTTCAAAATGACAATTGTGGTTTTCCAGTGATTAGTTGTGGTGCAAAGTATCAATTACGGCTCTATTTTTGACAGTTGCAGTTCATAGAATGTTGATCTTATAGTTTTGATGATTTTGACTTGGTTTTTGAATAGATTTTGATTGATTTTGATGAATTTTGATTGGTAAACACAAAATATAGTCTCAAGCACTTGTTTTTGGTCTAGTTTTGGATGTGAAAATGTTTGATTTCAAAGTAAAACACACATAGACAACAATGCACAAGCCCTATGGTTGGCAAGGAAACCACTAGTTGATATCCCCACTTGGATATCTCTAGCCACTTGAGCAAGTCAGAAAACTAGAGACTTGATGGCACTAGCTCCCCTCCATGACACTCATTTCTCAAGCTCACCAAGTCTCATTCCCCCAAGGAAGAATTCCTGTCTCTACACATGCTCAGTGAAGATGTGGGGCACCTTCAGAGGTCTGGCCTCCTACGAGCAATGAGCATATAAAAATGGTTTGTTTTCCACTAAAACAAATTGGTTCTTAGTAAGGGTATCCGTTCAAGGTGGCCATACATGCGACAATATTAGCTCAAGACTATGGTTAGTCAAGAGGCCTCATAGTCCTTTCCCCAAGGAAGGATTTTAATGTTGCTCATGGGGCTACGAAGGGTGGCACTTGTCGGTATGACACATCCACACCCATTGCTAAATGACTTTCATCAAGAAGAAAATTTCTTATATAGTGGTTTGGAAGAGCTTGGACTTAGCTTTGTTACCACTTGGATCATTCCCACCTTTCGAAGTGGGGTGGTAGGCCCTCTAAAAAAAGGTAAACAATACCGAGCAAGTACACTTATTTATGATCTCCCAGATCACGCGGAGCAGAAGGAGAAAGCATACTTAGTTATTTTTCCTCACTCACATGGGGTTCATTTTAAGCCCAAAATCCAAATGTATGGTGTGATTGTACAAATTCCAAAGAGGTACTTTTGATCACTCAAAATCTTTGAATGACACGAGAGGAGAGCATATGCACTTTATGACAATTTGCAAATCACCAAACACGAAAAACACTTGTAAATTTTAAATCCCTTGCTTATGATTTGAAGACACTTGAATTCATTTTAGGCCCATGATGTGTAATGCATGTTCATTTTAATACCCATGAGTGAAATATGCAAATTGTTGTTCTTTTTAAATCCTTATGAGTGAAATATGCAAGTTCATTTTACCCTTATGATCCTGATGCAAATTGTAGTTGGAAAATAAACAAAAGGAAAATTGCTTAAAACTAAAATAAAAGAGCTTAATTTTTTTGTTGTTTCTAAAGAAATATTTTTTTGGGAACTCCTTAACTCCAAAGCCATATGCTAAAAATAGACAGTTAGCAACTGAAAACCCTACCCTACTCGAAAAACCCAAAAAGAAAATTGAAAGCAAACAAAAAGTAAAAAATTTATACCAGATAGGCAGTTGCGTCATTCGTGACTGTAGATGCATCCCTATGTTGCATCACACTAGAGAAATTGCGTCATGATTTTAAATTCAAATTTTCCTGCCCACAAATACATCGTTGTTTTCCACAGATATGTTGTACTTTTAAATCCGATTACCCTCTAAATAGTTGCATCACTTTTCTTGACAGTTGCACCGGTCCTTATCACTTGCATCGCTGTTTTCCATAGATACGTCGTTCCATACTGAAAACCTACAAAAAACAAACAAAAAACTATATGGATTCTACAAAAAATTCTTTTCACATCGGGTTCACCAATGTAAGATGGGGGAAAACTAGGTTAGCAAAGACTAAGTGACAACCACAACACAAATCTAAGCTAAAACCCTAATCTAAGCAAGAGAAAACAATCAAATAGAGAAACAAAAATGAAAACAAACAAATAAAGCACTCCCTATTGAAGTTGAATAACTTCTCTTGTCTCTCCTCAAGCTACCTTTACAAGTTTGCCTTAGATTTGTAGTAGAATTTGTGCAAGTATCTACAAATAATAAAGCATGAAAGCTGGAGATAATGGTTGTTAAGGAAAAAATGTAGGAGAAAGGCTTCTTTTATAGATAACCATTCAAATGGATGGACATGATTAAGCTTCTAGAAAGATGCCAAGATCAATGGTGGAGGATTCATGCACTAGAAAGTGGTGGGCTAGGGACGGCTATGACGCCGACGACTATGACAAAGACGACTAAGATTAATGAGCAAGTGGAGGGATAAATGATGAATTAAAAATTGAAAAGTAATTAATTCATTAGAAAGGAATATTTGGCCAAGTGGAGGATGAATAATTCATGCAAATTATTTATTTGAGGAAAAGGGCAATGGGCATTTAATTAAAACAATTTGCATAATTATTTTAATTAAATGAGAGGAAATATGAAAAGGGAGCATTAAGTAATTAAATTGAGTTAATTATTTAATAAAAGAGACACATGTAGGACAAATAAATAATTTTGACAATTATTTAACAATGGAAGAATTAAAAGGGGGAGTGAATAGTTAAATAATTAATAATTATTATTTAACCATAGATGAAAGATGACAAGCAAATAATTAAATAAATAGTAATTCATTTAATTATTGAAGAAAGGGGGATATTAGTGACACAATTAATTTATTTAATTGATCAGGATAGAATAAAGATTAGAAAGTGAATTAATAAAATAATTAAAAATTATTTAATTAATAGAGGAATATGATCAAGAATAATTAAATAATTAAAATTATTTAATTATCGGAAGACGAAGACTAAGAAAAATGATGCTCGTAGGCTTATGACATTTTTTTAGTGTCTATAGATATAAGAGACCGATGCATGGTGATTCAGGATCCAACTACATGCATGTTTAGGTGGATGGGATGCATAATAATGTGTGTGATGTAGGATGGATATGCATAGATGTTTATGTGAGACTATATGATATGGTGATGACTTATGGATGGCTTGTGATGATTATATATGTATTTAATTCATGCATGGATGTAAATGAGAAATATGTAATGCATGTAAATGGATTGATATGGAATGCAACTAAATCTAATGGATGAATCTAATTATATAATGACACTACATGATTGATTTAAGTGATTAATGCAATGCAATTCAACCTAAATGAATATGAACCAATTAAAATGCAAACAAAATGATAATGAAAATGATGAAAGATTCTTGGAATAAAAAATTCTAAATAACCTAATGCAACCTAAATGATAATGAAAATGAGAAAAGATATTTAGAATAAAAAATTCTAAAAATATTAATGCAATGAATATGATAAAAGATGTTTAGAATAACAAATCCTAAATATCTTAATGCAAACTAAAATGATATGGAAATGATAGAAGATGCTTAGAACAAAAAATTCTAAACAACTTAATGCAAACTACAATGATATGGAAATGATAAAATATAATTAGAATAAAAAATCCTAAAAAATTAATGCAATGAAATGATAATGAAGAGGGGAAAAGATGGTTATATGATAGGTGAAAACCATAGTGTATCAACCAAGACCAAACTAGATCCAATAGAAAAAGCAAAAAGTGAACACTTGCACATTAAAAATCCAATGGTTAGGAAAGGGGTAATGGGAATGGATATGAAAGATAGGTTGATGGGGATGGTAGATGTTAGGATGTAGGAAAAAAATTGAGCAATTTAGTAGTATTTATTATATTTCCATGTAGTGAGAACTTAATTTGATTTAACATGGGATACTATTCGCTAGGGTAAAAAGAACCAAGATGACTTTGTATCTCATGCATAGGATTGACACGATAGAAAAAAGATTTGTTCCAACATCTTAAAAAGTATTAGAAGGCTTTGGTGGGGACAATGTTGGAGAACCAAAAGCACAAAAGGAGCCCTAGGGTAACACAACACTAGGAAAATTCTTGGTGGGTACAATACGAGGCAACTAGGAAAACACAATCACTAAAAACCAAGATATACCCATACTTATACTAATTGAAACACACCATGATATGATGGATTGTGGTGACCTCAAGTAGGTAGAGTAGGAAGCTAATAAAAAACAAAAACTCAAAAGCATAAAAAAATAATAAGAAATATTGAATATCCTTTACCATGAGGAGGATAGATGGATTGATGTGGTATGATATAAGGACCATTATATCCTATGAAGACCAAAGATGAATCAGATAGATCTTAGGATTCCTATGAATAGGGATGGTCAAGATGTTTGATATTCAAAGGAGCTAATATATTTTGTTGAAGTGTTAGCTCGATAGGGGATCTTAGCAACATGTGGACACAAGGATGGGACCTAGTGACAAGTATGTATAATGATGGGCCTAGATGATGGGACACAACTAATACAATATACACTATATACAATCGATAGTAGCTAGAAAAAAGACTAATCGAGAAGAGGACCTCAAGTATTGTGAATACATTAGGACCCAAGGGGCCTACTCTAGAATAAATGAGTGAAGCTTAGGAATTGGGATAATAAATCCAAATTATCAAATACCCAACCACTATATACCATGAGATGGATGGAGGAGAATCAAAATGTATAATGGAGACAATGTAAGTGGTGTGGATAGGATGGAAAGGATATGAGGGATAAGTGGATGTATGAAAGAACATGGAAAATGGAGACAAGGTAGATAATGATTATGCCCCAAAAGAATGGAAATTTTCACCAAGTTTTCACCAAATGTACTCGTCCAAGGCCCCGTAAGGGGTGGTTTTCACCATAGGATGAATGATTTCTCTTTACTATTTTTTTCTTTCTTTTTTGACATTTTTTTAATTTTTTTAATTTTTTAGATTTTTGAAAGGTTGGGTTTAACTCAACTAATTTACGAATGGAACCATTTAAGATGAATGATGTTGATGGGTTCATCCAAAGGTTCAAATTTTGGTCCCACAATTTCTTTTTCACCAAAAGGTCGACTTATTAATGCCCGATACAATCACCAGAGTTAATGAATCCATAGGAGGCAGTTAGTTCATGTCACAAATCCCAAGGGGAGCACTAACCATTTTCCAACAATCCCCTTAGTGCAAGCCGAGGGGATTCAAACCTGAAACCTTTGGCTTTGATACTAATTGTTGGCCCCATGGTTGTTGTTCCACCAAAAGTTCAACCTATTAATTCCTGATACAACCACCAGAGTTAACAGATCCACAAGAGGCAGTTAGTCTATGTCACAAATCCTGAGGGGAGCGCTGACCATTTTCCAACATCAACTTCATGTGTAGCCAATTGATAAGCTCACAAAAAATACTTGGTTGTGGTGACATAAGGACCCAACCAATTAGCTTCAAACTTTATTTTATTTTCTTGATTCTGTTGAGTTCGTTGAATCTCCTTACGAACAAGATGGCTAAGCTGAAATTGGTGGTGCAGGAGCACCTCTTGAAATTTTGGTTTGTTTGTGCATTTTGGAGTCTAGAATTAGGTTGTGTCATTTCATGATGTCAATAAGGTCTAAATTGACCAAGTTATGATGTAATTAAGGTCACATAGGGTCATAATGGTGTTGAGTCTAGAAGTTGTCAATAATGAAGCAAATTTGTAAAAGTTGCACTATGCAATTTTGTCATTTTTTGAAGGTTAGTTGTAGATGAACAATCATCTTTTCAAATTATAGTTGTAGAACATTGGTATTTCATGAAAACACACTTAAAAGGCCTCTAACATCATTGAGGAAAGGTTGTTCCTGCATAATTTGGAGAAATAAACATTGTTGCTATGTTTTTGGTGTGATTTTCTATGTTATTTCACATTTCCAGACTCGGTACGGCTCCGTACAACAAGTTAATGATGTAAAGCCTATGTGAAGAGTTGTGGAATTGAAATAGATTTCATTTGAATCTAGTTAGAGAGTTTTTCATCAAGATTTGTGGGAGATAAAGAAATTTTTTAAAGGTTGCTTTCTTTGCTAGGGTTTCTAGGGTTTTGTGACAAAATCATGTTAAAATAGGCCATTACATCATAGGAAAATTTTGTAGTTTGGTGGAATGGGCCTTTTAGGTGTGCTCTTTCATATTTTCTTAGTTGTAGGGCGGGGTGATGGTGTTAGGAGAGTTTTAACACATGCCCTAGTCTAGCAATTTCATGTGCTAGGCTTGAAATTGATGGTTTTTGCTTGGGACAACAAATTTTTGGAGTGTTTTGATGAAACAAATTACAGAATTGGACATTATGTGACTGGTTGTGTAGACACATAAAAATGACCTAGGCTTGCAAGCTCTATTTTACCACTTTCATCCTAGCATAATTATGGCATTTTAATTATGTCCTTGGTCGACATTCAACTATTAATTAAATAATTAATTATTATTTAATTAATTCATGTCTATTGTATTCTTCATGATTATTAAATAAATAAATTTTATTTATTTATTCAATACGTCACTAAGGGTCTATTATCTTCTTACAATTAAATAAATGTCTTAATTTATTTAAATTCATTTATGTCTTCTTGATTATTAAATAAATAAATTTTATTTATTTATTCAATATGTCACTAATTCTCATAATTAAATGAATTTATTATTTAATTATCGGTCATAATCCTCTAAATTGAATAATTATCTTTAATTATTTAATTACCTAATTTAACATTTCTCTCATTTTAAATAAATAAATTATTTAAAATGATCTCTTTTCATTAACTATCAGTTCATTTTGGTAAATAATCTGAAAAAGATTATTTATTGTCACAAAAAATCCTTATTTTAAATTAATTTAATTCAAAAAGGTAATCTTCTTCCAAAAATCAAGTAATTGAGCAAATTCTTGATTTTCCAAATTTTCTTTTCTGTCCAGTCTTATCTTATTGATTTTTTGAATCTTACAAATCAAGTAGTCTTTATCTTCTTGATTTTCGAAAATCTTTATCTTTTATCTTCTTGTCACATTTATTCTCGACTGCCGATTTGATTTTATCAACTGAAATCTTGACCACTCATTTAATAATTTTTCCCTAACCCTAATTAGGGATTGTCATATGAAATCTTGACCTCTGATTTTAGGCTTTGTCAGCTTTTAATCTCATCCATCCACTCAAAATTATGTTTTCTATAAAATGTCAATTTTTCTCACAATTTAGACCCCACTTTGTTAATATAGACATTCATGCTTAGATTTAACATGCACTTAGCTTATTTAATTTGATTATAATCATATTGTCATAGTCATAGGCATTGTCATTGTCATTTTCAAATCCTTCAAAGCTTGTTTAGGACATTGTCATAGTCAAAGATTGCTCACACATTCGATCTGAGGGAAACAATCAACAAGTTAGAAGGTGCTATGGAGGTGAATCATGGAGGCTTCAACGAATATCTAGTATAATCGTTCTTATTATTTTCTTTCATTGTGCTTTATAGTTCTTTGGGTTTTATTATCGATCTAATCATTGCTAACCTTAATCCTAAAATTTACCCATAGATACATTGGTGAACCTGATGTGAACATGACTCTATTTTTTGTTATTACTTCCGTACGGTTTTTGTGTGTTCTTTGTCGTTTTTGTAGGTACATGTACGGAGTGATGCATTCATTTTTTTTAAATCGTGACGCATCTGATGCGTCATGATGCACTCGTAGACTCAAACACCGCAATTGCTCTGACATGCTGCAATCAAAGTTTGAAGAGCCGCATTTGAAACATAGAGCGACGCATTCGCTCTGTAGTGACGCAATTGCCTGGTAATGTTTTCTTCTCATTTGCATTTGGGTTTTTGATGTTTTTATGTTCTTTTTGTTTTCTTTGGCATTCTGGTTTTATTTTTTTTGCATTCTGCCCAGTATAGGTTTTCGTGTTACTAATCATAGTTCGCAGCGTGTAGCGGTTACGTTTCGTGGGTACAAGATTGGTGGATGAAACTACTAACTTGTGGTTTTGCAGCTCCGTTAGTTGAAGACTCATTTCTCAAACAACGTGTTTGTGATTTCTAGTGTAGAAAACACTTCCTTTGGTGCATTAAAATGAACATGTGCTTGATTATGTCTGACTATGCTTGAAGGTGGTAGGTGATTATGGTCTCACCTTGTGAAAACTAGGTGATCAGAAAACCAGACCCACCTTATTTTTTTTTGTCACCCTCACGACTTAGTAATCGAAGTATCCTCTCCCCTTGCGCTTTCGGGCCATCCTGGGTGTAAGAGAAACGATTACTAACTCTAGAACTTGGACCTGTTCTGGTGGGAAAAAGTACTCACCCCAGGACAACTCAGACGGTAGCACCCTAACACTGAGGGACTTCCAGCCGGTATATAAAAGTGGATTCTTGGGGAAAGCCCAAGAATCACGCGTGTGGTTCTGACGAGATGGATCCAAAAGGGGACTCTCACCGCATGGATCATGCCCTATGAATGGAATTCCCGTATTAAACACCTCTTGTTTTAGAGTCCAACCGTTCTTTGGCCGTTGCTTGGTATAGTGTAGGGTATAATATCATGCCCGAAGACACTCACTACTGATCCCCTTGAGTAGAGATAGCAGTTCTTGGGAAGTCATTACCCAAGAATTTGAATTTGGTGTGCTCGAATGACGTTAATGAGCCATGAAGGGGAGCCAATGCCACCAAAATTCTAAGCTATCTGCTCTCAAGAAGGAAAGGTGTTTATCACCAATCCGGGGTATAACGGTGGGCTATATCAAGTATACAAACCCTTGGCCTATTGGCCTTTTAGGATTGTACTTGTCTTATGTGCACTTTCTTACATCCAAAACATTGTGCTTGTCAAGTGCTCACTGGATTTCTGAAACATTATTCATTTTTGGACAAAACATTCACCATTAGAGAGATCAAATTTTCTCACAATATGTCAAGAAAACAAACTGTGTCCCATTTGTTGAACCGAATTCGAGTTTCTAAGATGCAATTGCTCTATTAAACTGCATTTGACATTTCAAACACCACATATATATGCGTCACGACGCATCTAAACCTTACAAAGCCACATCTACAATACTTAGTCACATTTGTCAGTCCCAGAGCCACATTTGCAATACCGAGATGCATTTGAGGTCTCAAACGACGCATTCACCTGACAAAACAAAATCTTCATACAAAGTCAAATCTGAGTCTAAACTTTTTCAATATCTGGTCAAACACTGTTTCCAAAGGGAATTCTATCAGAAACCAACTTTGAAATTGCTCAAAACTTTTGACCATTAGTTTGCATTCTTTACCTTAGGTTTCATCTTTCATTTTTTTTTAGTTGCATACATTAGGCATTAGCTTGTCCCTAGGTTTTCATCCTTGCATACTTTGGATTAGGTAGACCTCAACATGATTTGCAACGTCATTGCTTTCGAAACTAGGTTATCTTGGAATTAATCATCATTCCCCTTTGTCGGTCATTGTCACTTTGGTGAGATCTTCCAACTCAACAGTCTAGTTTGGAAAACTCACTAGTCATTTTGACCTTGTCATCTTGTCATTTTCAACAAGTCCTTTAGTAATTGAGATAAAAAACAAAGCTTGAGCTTAGAAGTGCTTAGGTATCCTTTTCTCAAATTTCATTCTAAGTTTAGACATTGCATATTTTATTCCCAAAAATCCCAAAATATTATTCATTCTAGTCGTCATGTTGAACTTAGACCTTTAATAGTGTCATCCTTGCATTTAGTTGTCATCTTCATTTTGAGCAATCTCATTTTATGGTGGAAATTAGACTCCAAAAATAGAAATGACAAATGGAAAATTTTTGACAAGACCCCACTTCCACTGTCAACAATCCCACGTATGACCCAAATTGGACTTTTGACGATCCATTTTCCAACACAAACAATCAACCTCTCGCGAAAATACCATCCTCATCAAACAATCCCTTTGAACCATTCTTACGTAAGGATGTATACAGACAAATACTTGAGGAAAACCTAGAGGTAGCAGTACAAGACCCAAAGGCCTCTCAATTCGTGGAACAAATGGTCCTATATGAAAGAGACAGATATTTGGCCATACTCTTAAGTCAAGGAGCCAAATTACCTCAAGGATTCGACATTAACACATTGAGACCAACATCTCCAGACCCTAATGTCAACAACGTGCATAACATGTCAAATAGTGGTCAACCTCCAAATACTATGAGCAATACTTTCTTTGACACTACAACGACAGTGCATGCTACCTCCAACATGCCAAACAACTCCAACTCAATAAACGCTACATCCATTGGAGGATCACAATCTGTCACAATGCCCACAATATCCATAGCATCATCACAATCAGCAGGAACCACCTTCGGCTCCTCGGCAATGTGGGCAAGTTACTCTAATTCTCTTTTTACCACTACGGTAAATGCCACGGGGGCATCATCAAGTCATACCAATCCCCCTTTAACAGGTACATCGAGTACCATGAGTACACCTTCGACATATCCTCTCATTGGTATCTCCCAAAATCCTTGAGGTGGGGGTAAACAACATATATTTATTCAAGGACAACAACAAAATGTGAACATGTCAACACTGTCCAATACCATCAAATCCCAAGGACAAAATTCGACCATTCCCCTTGTCCAAACCCAACAATTTGGACAAGGTAGTCAAAACACACAACCCATGGCATCATTATCACATCACAATGTTCATGGTCACCATATTCCCCAAATATTGACACAAATGGCTGGGGGACACATCCCAACATACTCATCCCACATTCATACTCACCAACATACCCCCAATCCAAACTTTCAATACCAACAACACGCCAATCCGAAAACATCATACATGTCACAACAATCCATACTGCCACAATACACCAATATTCATGCACAAAAAATGGGGACCTATGGCATACCAATAAATCTTATGCATGGGACCACAAACAACCCTATAATAGATACCTTCCAAGAAATAATGATGGGTCTAGAGAAAACTATCCAAAACATACAAATATCAGGCAAGAAATCAGAAGTGTCATATGATCTAAACGTCTACCCATTCGACATGAGCTTATACATGCCACCATTTCCTCCGGGATATGTGTCACCCAATTTTACAAAATACAGAGGAAAGACAAACCCCATCGAACATGTTCGCGAATTTGCAACCACTTGTATGGGCGTCGCCTATGAACATACTTGATGAGAATTTTCTCTAAAATTTTTGCGGGTCCTGACCTTGAATGGTTTTCCACCCAAAAGGATATCCAAACATGGGATGAGCTTAAACAAAAATTCATAAAAAATTATGCATACAACATTGACATGGACACCTCCATTACTAGCTTGTGCAATCTCATGCAAGAGGATGCCAGTGAGACATTCATCCCATTCTTTCAAAAATGGAGGAGTCTAGCTAGTCAGTGTCACATTGACGTACCTGAAAGGGAAAAGGTGGACATGTTCGTTCAAACACTTTTGGGTCCCCTAAAATATGCATGCAAGTGCATTGTTGCACAACCTTCACGGACCTAGTCGAAAAAGGTGTCCAGATTGAGAAAGCCCTTATCGCAAAGGGAGAGCTAAGATATGGTTCCAAAAACACAAATGCAAATCTCCCCGCCGACAAAAATAAATACTGGGTAAAAAATAAATATGTTACAAATGACGGTGTTGTTGATGCCAAGGCTGCAAACACTATGGGTCCTATACTGGCCCTAAAAGGGGTTCAACTGCAAAACAAACCAACAATGATATTGACACCCCCTACCAATGACAACCAAAGCGGCCAAAATAATCAAGGACAATATCGCCAGATGAGACAATTCCCTAGGGGTCGTACATACACTCCCTTGGGTGAACCCATTGAGGAAGTCCTCAAGAAATTCCTTCAGAATGGTGTCATCACACTTCAAGAACCAAAATCATATGACCCAGGACAATTCAAACCAACATGGTGGGACGATAATGCATTCTACAATTATCATCGTGCAAAAGGACATAAAACTTCTACCTGTTGACAACTGAAAAACCTGATTCAAGACCTTATCGAGGGTCGTATCATTGAGGTAGGTGGATCACAATTTTCCTCCAATTCAAACCATACTATTCATAAGAACCCACTGCAAGACCATGGTTCTAATAATGCTTCCACGTCAGGTCCACAGATAAACAATAATCAAGCTAACTTTTCCCACGCCAAGTACGACTATTCTGGTGGACCTATTATAAATAATATCCAAACTAACGATGAATACATCAATACCATTATGATCAAGAGAGCACCCCAATGAAATGCTACTACTCGAAGTGGCAAGGTCACCATAGCTGGTTTGCCTCCCGCTAGACAACCCAAAATCACCATAGCTGGCCCATCTCCTAAACAGTCAAAACCTGCCTCGACCACAAAACAATGGCAACCCAAGAGATAGTTTAACCTTATCGAACAGCTTGGAAAAACACCCACACAAATTTCTATACTCGAGTTGCTTCGCATATCTCCCAATCATAAGGCTATACTAGATAAAACCTTGCAAGAGTTGTTAGTCCCTAAGGATATTGATGTCAATCTGTTTGAGACCATGGTGGGATACCTCACTACGCCTCACCACATCACCTTTTCTGATCAAGACTACTCGTCACCTAAGCCTAACAACAATGATGCATTACACATTGAAACTTTCATCCACAAGCACAAGGTCAGAAGATTTTTAGTAGATGGTGGAGCAGGATTGAACATATGCTCCTTGAAACTGGTTAAGGCTCTAGGATTTTATGATGCATGCATAGACCCTACAAAGAGCATAGTGATAAAAGCATATGATGACGAAGAACGCTCTTCACAAGGCATTATTTCTCTTCCTATCAGAGTGGGGCCAGTCATTGTGGATACAACTTGCCAGGTCCTGGATCTGGAATTACCTTACAACATCTTGCTTGGCCACCCATGGATTCATGCCCTAAAATTTGTTCCCTCCACCTATCACCAATGCTTAAAGTTCCCTTTTGATGGCACAAAAATCACTATTTATGGAGACCCTGACCCTTTTCAATATTGCACCAACCTAAGGGGTATTTTCAAAAATTGAGTGCCCATCAACCAAGAAGCTCCTGCCCCATCTTCTTCTAAGTACATTGACCCATCCACACTCACACCATCTTCCACGTCCACTCCGTCCATGTCTTCCACCACACCACCATCTTTCACACTTCCTAAGGATGAATCCAACATCAAGATCCATGACCTAGGCTGTGGAGAATTTAAACTACATACGACATATAGCATCACAACAATACCCAAGTCTCCAAAAGTCTATGGTCAACCATGTTTTAAAATGGAACCTGTTAGCTCTCAAAAACGTAGGTAAAGGGTACCTCAAGAGGCTTCCAATCTCTTGATACATTTTAGGGTAACAGACAAGGTTGAATGGCTTAAACCTTCTACTCTTCAGGTGCTTCTAGACCTAGGTGGGTGTACCTATATGAATTGGGAAGACTTGACTTTTGATCTTCTCCTCTTGCAGTGATTTGTCCACGATGGCAGATGGAAGTGGACAAATAGAATTAAATTTGGTATAAATTGTTTATAATATTAAAATTAAAACCTAATATGCTCAGTTAATAGATGTAAAGAAAATGAATGAATCTAAATGGTGAAATGTAGAGACTAGTTCCTTATTGGGTATGCGGAGTCAAATGAAATAGCAATGAGCAACCTCTTTCTGGAAAATACTCAAATTGTTTGGCATATGTTTTGTTTATAACTTGTATGAACATGCAAGACTGTGATTACTAAGCTCTTCTTAATGATCCAGATGAATTTCCCTGATTACTGTGATCAACCAAAAGGATTTAATCCCTCCTTGAAAGAACCAATTAATTAACCACACAGATACAAGAAATGTGCACTGATAAACCGAATATAAACTTGTTATACCAATTTAAATAACCAGAAAAGCCAACCCTAGAGACAAATTTAATAATACTTTCAATAAGCACAACAGACAATTGACACCAGAAATGAACCGCCACATCAACTGATTTTCATTGAAATCTCCATTTGAAATCATGCATCATAGTCTTTGATCTAAAAATTTTATTCTACTGTATCCATTTCTAATATATCTACTGTCTAATCTAATTATATTTCTCTCCCTCTCATTTACAATCGGAAATGGAAATTTATACATTTGCATTTGAACAGACACATCGCTTCGCATTCCATGTCGGTGGGCAACTGTTCGCATTCAGGTTTTGCTAAGCACTCGCCAAATATTCGCTATGACATCTTGTAGTTATGCTGAAGTATAAAGTCTCGCCGACAGTCATCCTGCATCCTTTGTGTTTCGCTGTGACCTCTATTGTCGAGGAGACATCCCACAGATGATACTTTGTCTTACCAAGATGTCTTCTTTTGTTTCTCATGTGTCGCTGTAACATTCTCTTGTCGGGGAGACATTTCATAGATCATATCTTGTCTTACCGAAAGGCTCCTATGGTATATTTTCTGGTCGCTAAAACAATTCTGAGTTGGGAAGAGGTTTCATAGAACACCTTGTGTCTTACCGAAATACCCCATGATGCATTCTTTTCGTTGAGACATATGGGCTTTCATGCCGATGAAACAACATATCGGCGTGACATTTGAGTCAGTGAGACTATATAACCTTACCCCGATAACCTTTGATAGAGTTCATTCGCATTGTCGGCGAGACTGGAGGTACTCGCCGAGACTTTACTCCGATGCATATTAGTATTACTGAAGTTTTCTCTTTGTTGTTGGTCCGTAAGACACTATGAATTCGCCAAGACCCTACATCGATACCGCTTAGCTTGGCCGATAAGCCTCCTCATGCATTGGTCGGTGAGACACGCCCATTCGGTGAGACCACATACCGAATACAATTTGTTTGGCCGAAGTGCTTGGTCATTCCACGCTAGTCAATGAGACACAAAGAGTTCACTGAGACTTCACCCCGAAGAAAATATCTCACCGACATGCTCCTTCTATTGCTGGTCGGTGAGACAAAATGCAATCGGTAAGACCTTGTGCCGATGATAGCCCCCTTTGCCGATGTGTACCTGCATGTGAATTCCAATCGTTGTAACATCCCTGAGGTCTTGCCGATAGGCAAAAAAGACGTAAATTAACAAGAATGCATTATGGGTCGGGGAGACCTTGATAATCTCAAGCCGATATGGACTACTATGTGAAATACTCAGACCTAGATGGATTTCATGGGATAAAAATGGGCAGAATGTGAGCAAAATACTATGAAGAGAGGCCTTGAGCATATGGTGAGGACTCGTTTGGAAACTTAGGGGTATGAAACAACCTATGAAATTATTTTGAATTTTACAGTTCTAATAGTGGCTCCATCTGGGGGTGAATGATTGTGAGATCATTACAAGGATTCAGATCTTTGGGTGAGCAGACCAGACACAAGATGATGAATCAGTGAGAAAAATGGGAATGGAAATGAATGCGAAATGGAGATGAACAAAACCCTAAACTACTGTGCATGGAAAATAATTTTAAAGAGGATTGTCAAGAGTTGTCCATGCATTGGCAACCCTTAATCCTCTATGTTTTAAGTTCATCAGTTTTGAGCCATTACGGTCTAAAATTCAAACCCTAAATGATGGCTCAAGGCCATCCAAAAGAAAGGCCCATACTTTTCTCTGTCAAACACCTAGTTTTTCCTTAAGTTCATCAGATTCTTCTTGAAGATATTCATGCAATCTTCCCTGTCACTGTTATTAAAAGTTTTTAGAGAATAATCATGCTCAACTTGGCCCAAATTCCCTTCACCATTCTGCAGTTCAAATTCTCCATCATGGGACAAATCTTTGTTATCTTCAACATACAAAGTACATGCATATTTAATGCAATATTTCTCATTATCTTTCTCACTGTTATGTATTATAAAACATTTTCCCAGCTGTACTAAAAATTCACCATCAGAGTGCTTGTCATGAGAAAAAATTTCTGTCATATCAACATTGTTTGAGACAAACAAGTCTGAAACCTTTTGCACCTCTTCGGTATCACCATTTGGAAATGACATTGGAATATGACTCATATCTTCAATATCATGCATATATGAACCAATCAATGCTGGACTTCTATCCTCCTTGGTATGTGAATAAATGTCTTCTCCACATGAGTTAGAAATTTCAAAATCACATACCTCATCTTGAATGGACACATATTTATGATCATCTTCAAAGGTTTCTCCATCATTTCGAGAAATGCACTGGGAGTCACATGAGTTATTACACAGAGAACTTTCACTGTCAAAAAAAATGTAAGCTGGACACAAAACTTCAGGATCACCTTCATTTATACATCCCTGATATTCAAGAGTTAGAAAATCTGAAATTTGCTCATTACTGAGTGAATATGTCTCTTCTTCCGTATCTTTTATTATTTCTCCTTCTTCTTGATCTCCACAAGAGCTGTAAATATCTCCTTGTTGTAAATCAAGATTCGCATGATTGTCCTCAAGCTCTTCCTTATTGTGACATGATACACAATCCCCTTCCATTTCATTTTCCAATTCATCAACATGGCAATTTTCAAGATCATTGTAGTTATTCTCTTCACATGTTGACGTACTCTCCTCTTCATCATCAAATGTATCATGGTTTTCATCTATAGTAGGAAGTGTTACTTGTTCACTATCAAATGGATCTGCATTCTCCATTGCTTCTTCCTGATTATCACAAGAACTGCAAGAATCACCTAATTGTAGGTCAGAATCCACAGGTTCCTCTTCATAATCTGAATATTCATTGGATCCCTCATAACATACATTGCTTTCCCTGTTACAATATGTTATGCAGGAAAGAATTTCAATATCATCGTCTTCCTCATGCAGGTTGTCATATGAACCATATTGACCTGCACAAGTCTCATCTTCTATTGGCTGCATTGTTTGATCAATTTCTCTATACTCATATGTGATATCACCATTGTCTTCATACCTTTTCCTCTGCATGTCATCGATAAATTTATTCACTAGATCAAAGGTACGCTGCTTTTCTAGCCAATAAACTGATTCAGGCTCCCATGCTCTTACAAACTGCTCAACAAACATGGCCCTTGTAGGCCTACAATGAGAAGGTATTTGCATACAAAATTTTGACATTCTGTTGTATAGAGGAATTACACCTTCTCCTTCATATTTCCTTATGTCAAGAAATGCATCCAAGGGGGAAATTCTACACCCTGATTTTGTGATGGAGTCCTGGCTTTGAGTATATACGTACTCATCTTCTTCTTCAAATTGTTGATTATGGCATACATATTGTTGCAAGTTCTTATTTTCTTGAATCTCTAATAACCCATGGGAAGCCCAATTTGGTGTAGAAATATTTCCATATTTCTCAAGAAATTGATCCTAAAATCCTTGGAGAGAATCAATAGAAGCTATTGGTAAGCTGTTGAACCAATCCCTAGCTTCATGAATGAGTGACATCATGAATAGCCTCATATGTAGATCTTCATATGGCACATCCAAGTCTTTGATGAAAGCATCGAAACTCCCCAAATGATCTTCAACTGAAATTGCATTACTCCCTATAAACTTAGGAACCAGACTTCTCTAGCTACTATCCATAGGGTAAGGGTACCGTTGAAACCCTGTCAAGTTGAATTGTTCGATCACTATTATGTATTGATGAGGGGGAGCGTTACGTGGGTACTGATACTGGTACGGTGGACTATTGTATTGCGCATGATGGTGTGGCATGTAATGCTAACCATGAGGTAGCTGTGGTGAATATATATTTTGTTGTGCATGATATGCATTGCCTCCATTGTGAAAATTTCCAATTGTGTTATTAGGAGTTTGAGGGGTCCAATACCTGCCTGCATTTGTGTATTCATTTTTATTGTAGAATTCAAATGATTGTTGGTCCAATTGCAACTTTTTATTTTTCAATTCTTCAATTCCTTTTATCAACTGCTGCTTTTCAAAATCCTTTTTTGTTCCATACACAAATTCCATTCTTCATCAAGTTTTACCAGAGTCGCCACCTAATTTTCTGAAAGTAGGAAAATGTTTCTTTTGAAATAACTATTTTTGATCTTTTCCCCAGCGGAATCACTCCTTCTGAAACTTCTCAAATTAAAAATTTTTCTTCAATGACTCTATATGATGGTCTTCAACTGGATTTTCTGATGTTTGTCCCCAATAGAGTCACCAATTTGTTAGCTCTCAAAAATGCAGGTAAAGGGTACCTCAAGAGGCTGCCAATCTCTTGATACGTTTTAGGGTAACAGACAAGGTTGAATGGCTTAAACCTTCTACTCTTCAGGTGCTTCTAGACGTAGGCAAGTGTACCTATATGAATTGGGTAGACTTGACTTTTGATCTTCTCCTCTTGCAATGATTTGTCCACGATGGCAGATGGAAGTGGACAAATAGAATTAAATTTGGTATAAATTGTATACAATATTAAAATTAAAACCTAATATGCTCAGTTAACAGATGCAAATAAAATGAATGAATCTAAATGGTGAAATGCAGAGACTAGTGCCTTATTGGGTATGCGAAGTCAAATGAAATAGCAATGAGCAACCTCTTTCTGGAAAATACTCAAATTGTTTGGCATATGTTTTGTTTATAACTTGTATAAACATGCAAGACTGTGATTACTAAGCTCTTCTTAATGATCTAGATGAATTTCCCTGATTATTGTGATCAACCAAAAGGATTTAATCCCTCCTTGAAAGAACCAATTAATTAACCACACAGATACATCAAATGTGCACTGATAAACCAAATATAAACTTGTTATACCAATTTAAATAACCAGAAAAGCCAACCCTGGAGACAACTTTAATAATACTTTCAATAAGCACAACAGACAATTGACACCAGAAATGAACCACCACATCAACTGATTTTCATTGAAATCTCCATTTGAAATCATGCATCATAGTCTCTAATCTGAAAATTTTATTCTACTATATCCATTTCTAATATATCTACTGTCTAATCTAATTATATTTCTCTCCCTCTCATTTACAATCGGAAATGGAAATTTATACATTTGCATTTGAACAAACACATCGCTTCACATTCCATGTCGGCAGGAAAATGTTCGCATTTGGACTCTGCTAAGAACTCACCAAATATTCACCGTGACATCCTGTAGTTATGCCGAAGTCCAAAGTCTCACCGACAGTCATCCTACATCCTTTGTGTTTCGTTGTGACCTCTATTGTTGGGGAGATGTCCCAAAAATGATACTTTGTCTTTCCGAGATGTCTTCTTTTGTTTCTCATGTGTCGTAACATTCTCTTGTCAGGGACACATTTCATAGATCATCTCTTGTTACCAAAAGGCTCCTGTGGTATATTTTCTAGTCGCTAAGACAATTCTGAGTCAGGAAGAGGTTTCATAGAACACCTTGTGTCTTACCGAAATACCCCGTGATGCATTCTTTTTGCTGAGACATATGGGCTTTCATGCCGATGAAACAAAATATCGACGTGACATTCGAGTTGGTAAGACTGTATAACCTTACCCCGATAACCTTCGACGGAGTTCATTCGCATTGTCGGCGAGACCAGATTTACTTTCCAAGACTGTACTCTGATGCATATTAGTCTTAGCGAAGTGTTCTCTTTGTTGTCAGTCAGTAAGAAACTATGAATTCGCCAAGACCCTACATCGATACCGCTTAGCTTGGCCGATAAGCCTCCTCATGCACTGGTCGGTGAGACATGCCCATTCGGTGAGACCACATACCGAATACAATTTGTTTGGCCAAAGTGCTTGGTCATTCCACGCTAGTCGGTGAGACACAAAGAGTTCTCTGAGACTTCACCCCGAAGAAAATCTCTCACCGACATGCTCCTTCTGTCGCTGGTTGGTGAGACAAAATGTGATCAGTAAGACCTTGTGCCGATGATAGCCCCCTTTGCTGATGGGTACTTGCATGTGAATTCCAATCATTGTAACATCTCTGAGGTCTTGCTGATAGGCAACACAGATGTAAATTAACAAGAATGCATTATGGGTCGGGGAGACCTTGATAATCTCATGTCGATATGGACTACTATGTGAAATACTCAGACCTAGATGGATTTCATGGGATAAAAATGGGCAGAATGTGAGAAAAATACTATGAAGAGAGGCCTTGAGCATATGGTGAGGACTCGTTTGGAAACTCAGGCGTATGAAACAACCTGTGAAATTATTTAGAATTTTACAGTTCTATTAGAACCCAAGGAAATCTTCAGAGTTCCACCAAAAATAGTTTTCATAAAATGGGGAGACATGAGTAACGAGGACCTTGCCGATATTACAGGATGGCTTTATAAGGAAATGGTCGACCTACCCCCATTACCAGTTAAGAAATATGGCAAGGGATATGACATGATGAAAGCTAAGGGCTACGATGGAACTAGTGGCCTAGGCAGAAATAAAACTGGACGAAGGGAGCCCATAGAATCTTTTAAAATACCAAAGTATCTTGGACTAGGATATGGATTTCCCAACAATGAAGATCGATCTACCAATGGGATTTCGAGTGAGCAAGTGCATGCTTCGGAAAGTGTTGAGACCGCTAAGGAAACCTTCACCGAAACTGACTCCCAAGAGTGAGAATTTGGCTCTGAAAGAACCTTAAGTGACTGTTGCCTCGATGATTTGTTTGTCGAAACGAGAGAACTCACCTCTGAATTTTTTTTTTGGAAAACATTTAAAATTGATCAGGAACCCAATAGTCAAAATCCCATTACATTTCCCCATGACATACAAGACTCACCATCTGAATCCCATCATTCCAACCCATCTGAATTACTAGACGACACTGACAACCATGACTCTAAGTCCTTCACCCCATATTTTGACAACGAATATGAAACAAGTGAAGGGGAATATTAGATAGAGTCTGATGTGGAATTAGATGATGATAATTTCATCTACAATATCTCTGAATCTATCTGCATGCTTTCTTCATCCTCCCCTCAATTCACCAACACTGACAATGGCATTTCCCTAGTTTATCCTCAACTAGTCGATTGGGACCAACAAGGCCCGCCAGTCCTGGACACCTTTCAGAATGATGAGGAAATTGTAGAGTTTATGGGATTAAATGAGGGCATACCCAGTGGTGATCACAAGTCAGGATTCTCCATTGACCTAGATTGTGTGGCCTACTTCGGTGAGACTACTCCGTCCTCCAGTTGCAAAATTAAAAATAAAAATAAAGTAAAAAATGAAATTTCTTTAGGTGAAAACTGAAAGGCACCTTTTGACGACAAAAAAGTAAAAACAAAGGACGTATCCATGGGTGAAAACCTCTCTGATGCACCCAAAGATAGAGGACTGGACTTTCTTCCTATGCAACAAGAGAAATCAGCTATGCTTATAGAAGACACCATAGAAGACAGCATATCAATGACAAAAGATCCCAAAATGGTCCTCTTTGTTGCGTCATTGACTGAAGAAGAGAGACCGGAATTCCACAAATTCTTCGCAGAACGTAAAATCAACTTCGCATGGTCTTATGTTGACATGCCAGGATTAGATCTAGAATTGGTTCTGCACCATCTGCCACTGTTTCCTAATGTCAAACCAGTTAAACAGAAGTTACGCAAAATGCATCCTCAGGTTGCTCTATTGGTCAAGGCTGAGTTGAAGAAACTTCTAGATGCTGGATTCATACGGTCTATCGATTATACTGAATGGATATCTAACCTAGTGCCAGTGACAAAACCAAATGGGATGATATGCATCTATACAAATTTTAGAGACCTAAATAACGCATTCCGAAAAGATGACTTTCCTTTACCAAATATTGATATCATAGTTGACCTCACAATAGGATACAAGATGTTGTCCCTCATAGATGGTTTCTCTGGCTACAATCAAATTCGTATTGCCCCAGAAGATCAGCACAAAATGACATTCACTTGCCCATGGGGTACATACTGTTGGAATGCCATTCCATTCGGTCTCAAAAATGCAGGTGCCACATATCAGAGGGCTATGATCACAATCTTTCATGACATGATGCATAAAATAATGGAAGATTATGTAGATGACATATTGGCTAAATCAGTAACAAGGAAAGATCACCTGAAGGTGTTAGAAACAATTTTCAAGTGACTGGAAGAATACAAAGTCAGACTAAACCCTAAGAAATGTGTCTTCGGTGTAACATCAGGTAAACTATTGGGATACATAGTTTCTTGAAAAGGAATTGAGGTCGATCTAGCAAAAGTCAAAGCCATCATAGACATGCCTCCACCTAGAGGAATTAGTGAACTCAGAACTCTACAAGGTAGGGTACAATCTATTCGACACTTCATAGCCCAATTGGCTAACAAGTGTCAGCCATTCCAATATCTGTTGCGCAAAGGTATCCCCTTTGTGTGGACAAATAAATGCCAAGAAGCCTTTTAGCAAATAAAAGAGTACCTATTGTTGCCGCTAGTCTTCATGCCTCCCATTCAGGGAAAACCATTGATCCTATACATCTCCGCCACTAATTCAACACTGGGGGCATTACTAGGGTAGAACGACCAAGAAGAAAAAGAAAGAGCTATATATTACATCAGTCGGACATTGGTCAGGTATGAACTGAACTACACATCAATTGAATGGGCTTGTCTAGCCGTAGTCTTTGCAGCACAAAAGCTAAGACATTATATGTTAAGCCATTAGACACAACTAGTAGAAAAGATCGACCCCCTCAAATATTTGTTAAGTAGAGCAACGTTAACTGGACGTTTGGAAAAATGGGTCATGATTCTAAGTGAATATGACATTCAATATGTAGAACGAAAGGAAATAAAAGGACAAGTCATAGCAGACCAGCTGGCGGATGCACCTTTACAAAGTGATCACCCATTAGTGGCAGATTTTCCAGATGAGTTGATATTCCATATGAAACCTAAGTCACCATGGCGGCTTTACTTTGATGGATCCCACACAAATCATGGCTCGAGGGCAGGGATCCTGTTCATCACCCCTCAAGGAGACTCCATTCCTAAGTCTTTCCGCATTGCCTTCCCATGCACAAACAATGTGGCGGAATACGAGGCATTGGTTACAAGACTAAGAATGGCAATAAAATGGAAAATCAGAGCACTACATGTCTATGGGGATTCTTAGCTCGTCATCAACCAGGTTAATGATGACTATGACACAAAAGATGAGAAGTTGATGCCCTACAAACGGATGGTTGACAGTTTCCAAACGTACTTTCATTTGGTAACTTTTGAACAAGTTCCGAGAGCACAGAACAAAGCGACAAATGCCATGGCTATAATAGGCTCTCTCCTTGACATACCAAGCAATATGCCTCAGCTGGAATTCCTAATAGAGAAATTGCTGGTCCCTGCCTATGACATTTCAGAGTCAAAAATGGTCTGTGAACTTGTTGGTCCCGACTCTCCCTGGTACCAAGATATTTATGACTACCTTAAGTCTCAAACCCTTCCACCTAACCTGTCTAATAACCAGAGGAAGTCCTTTATCCGAAAATCCACAAGGTATGCCATCGTCAGTGACACCCTTTATCGTCGTAGCTTTGAAAACACCCTCCTTAGATGTCTCGACACCAACGAAGCACGTACAACCTTACACAAAGTACATGACGGTATATGTGGGTCTCATTCGAGTGGTCCTACTCTAGCCAAGAAAGTAACGAGACTTGGGTACTATTGGCCGACCATTGAAAAGGATGCACTAGAATATGTCAAGACTTGTCACAAATGCCAGATTCAAAGTGATTTGATCCACGCTCCAGCGCAGGAACTTCAGCCAATCACTTCTCCTTGGCCCTTCACTCAATGGGGACTCAACCTCGTGGGTAAGATCCATCCTACCTCATCCAATGGCCACAAATTCATCATCACCGCCACTGAGTATTTTACGAAGTGGATTGAAGCCATCCGCTGACATATATAATTGGGAAACAAATATCCAAGTTCATTCTTAACTACATGATTTTTCGGTATGGCCTTCTGCAATCCATCATCACTGACAATGGACGTCCATTTAAAAACCAAGACGTTCGTGAGTTATGTGAGCGATTTCACATCCAACACCATTTTTCATCTCCGTATTACCCGCAAGGAAATGGTCAAGCTGAGGTGTCAAATAAAACCATTGTTAAAATCCTCAAAAAGACTGTCAATGATGCTGGCACTGGCATATACAACTCAACCCTGCTCTGTGGGCTTACCGCACTAGCATTCGTACGCCTACAGGAGCCACTCCTTTCACCCTGGTCTTTGGAGCTGAGGCTGTCTTTCCCATTGAGGTTGAAATTCCTTTGTTACGAGTCTCCCTGAAGGGTTTAACTGATGAGGAGTATAGATAGTCGCGCTTGCACGAGCTGGAAATGCTAGAAGAAAGAAGGAAAAATTCCCTAAACCATCTACAAGCATATCAGAATTGTCTTTGTTGCAGTTACAATAAGAGAGTCATGGTCAGGAAATTTGACATTGGTGACTTAGTCCTCATGCAGAACCTGAAGAACCAGGTTGACAGAGAAAAGCCGGGAAAGTTTGAACCAAACTAGTTGGGTCCTTATGTCATCATGTCTTCTTTTGGTTCTGGAGCCTATCAGCTGGCCACTCCAGATGGAGAATAATTGACAGAGCCTATCAATAGTTTACATCTTCGAAAGTTCTACGCATAGCATCAGGAGATCGAGCTGGAAAATGTAAAATACAAAAAAAAAAGAAAAATGACAAAAATAGTAAAGAAAAATGATACATCCAACAGTGAAAACCTGGAAAACAGGCGCTTTGGATAAGTACCATGGTGAAAACCTGGAAAACAGGCACCATGCGTAATCAATCATCACTCTTCCATCTATTATTACTTTATCTGACTTGGCTTGGGATGAAATACATTTCCCTCCATTTATCACGCCAATCGCCATGACATCATACTGTTCCTCTCATGGTTGATAAAGGTTGACATTAAGTCCTCTTTAATGTCCATCGGGTACCGCAGGCACACCCCTTTCACATCCTTTTAATTTGGCTAAGTCTTGGACTTGACTGGGGGAAATTTTTTTATCATGTAACTGTAGGGGATGTCACACATGGTTTCAACAATTGCTAAAAAGTCCTGAAAAAAGACCAAAAACATGGCAAAGAGTCTTGAAAAAAGACTAAAAACATGGAAAAAGTCCTTAAAAAAGACCAAAAACATCACAAAAAGTCCTGAAAAAAGATTGAAAACATGGAAAAAAGTCCTGAGAAAAGACCAAAAACATGGCAAAAAAGTCTTGAAAAAAGACCAAAAACATCACAAAACGTCATGAAAAAAGAACAAAAACATCTCAAAATGTCCTGAAGAAACACCTAAAAACTAGAAAACATCCTGAAGAAAACCACAACAAACGTCAAATTACTCGAAAACACAAAAACAAAGTAATTCCTTGTCAATTATGTCAAATCAATTAGTCTTTGTCATTTGTCCGAACTACGTTGTCTCTGCACATTTTCTACGTAGGCAAGACTCATACTTGAGTCCCCGAGACATTAGGTTAGTCCTTTTAGGTTTGTCAAAATAAAATCATGATGCAATATTTGGTCATCAAGACAAAGTTATTGGTCGTGTCGAACTACGAGGTCTCTAAGTGTATGACGTAGGCAAGGCCATCTGTCGATGAGCCCCCAAGGCCACACTAGGTCAATCCATTAGGGTGCATGGCATTACACTGGCACACACGTCAAAAGTATTCAAGTCAAGACAAATCATTTTCCAAACAAAACAAATCATTAAAACAAAGTATGGCAATCATTTATTCAAACATGACAATCACATCAACATGACAATCACATCATCATGACATATCATCATATGGACAACACAAGTCAAATTAGGTCAAATTTCAGTCAAACTCTTTCAAACTATCAACTCTTGGTTATTCTTTCAGATGAGTCCTTCTAAATAATAACCTTTGTCATTTATGCCTTAGGATGTGTCCTTCCTAGGCATCGTCATTGTCATCCGACATTTTTTAGGGACCCTTTTGACATTTAAGGATCAATCCTCTCGACATCAACATTATTCAAGATGTGTCCTTCCTGAATTTGGGAATCTTCGACATTCGTCATCTTGGCATCGTCAAAACATTGACACCTTGGCATCTCGACATCGTCAAACCTAACATCTTAAGATTAAAACACAGGGTATCTAGACACACTTGGAAAACACTTGGAACTTGTCTTTTGGCTTTCATCATGTTACTAGCTTTTCAACAAGATCCTGACAACAGGATTTAGAAAAGCAGCGACGTATCATGATTGTCTTATCTTATCTTTTGGATTTCATCATGTTACTAGCTTTTCAGCAAGATCTTGACAACAGGATTTAGAAAAGTAGCGACGTATCATGATTGTCTTATCTTGTCTTTTGGCTTTCATCATGTTACTAGCTTTTTAGCGAGATCCTGACAACAAGATTTAGAAAAGCAGCGATGTATCATGATTGTCTTATCTTGTCTTTTGGCTTTCATCATGTTACTAGCTTTTCAGCAAGATCCTCACAACTGGATTTAGAAAAGCAGCAACGTATCATGATTGTCTTATCTTGTCTTTTGGCTTTCATCATGTTACTAGTTTTTCAGCGAGATCCTAACAACAAGATTTAGAAAAGCAGCGACATATCATGATTGTCTTATCTTGTCTTTTGGATTTCATCATGTTACTAGTTTTTCAGCGAGATCCTGACAATAAGATATAGAAAAGCAGTGACGTATCATGATTGTCTTATCTTTTCTTTTGGCTTTCATCATGTTACTAGTTTTTCAGCGAGATCCTAACAACAGGATTTAGAAAAGCAATGACGTATCATGATTGTCTTATCTTGTCTTTGGATTTTTTTTTATCATGTTACTAGTTTTTCAGCGAGATCCCAACAACAGGATTTAGAGAAGCAGTGACGTATCATGACGTTTGTCTTGTCTCTTGACACACATGTTACTAGTTTCTCAACGATGTCCTGATTTCAGAATTTAGAAAAACAAAAATGTATCATGATAATGGCTTTATTGTTGTATTTTGACAATCATGTTGCTAGTTTCTCAAGGATGTCCTCGAAATAGGATTTAGAGAAGCAACGATGTTTCATGATTTGTGCTTTTTGTCCTTTTTGCTGGTGATTGGTTATGACAAAAAGAATGGGGCAATAAAAATCTTAGTATGAGTCATGATCATCCTTTTCTGTGACTGCTTGTATTATGTGATGGTACAACCTTGCACACCTTGATTTATGTCATATCACGGTGTTTGTTGGCCCTCACAACAATCTGCCCAGTGATGATTAAGAGCAATAAATATAAAAAGTCCTATGGTAATGTTTTGAAGGATTTGGTCTAGGAACTAACATGCATCTCCTTTTGTCTTGTCATCTTCTCTCGCCCATCTCATATAGGCATTGCATCCATATCATCATCCACATCTTTTGCACTAACATTTCTTTGTCTCTTCATATTCTAGTCTTCTCGTCCATTTCGAGAGCACACCCATGTTCTTGGAACCTGTTTGTCCTCTCAAGGGGGCATATCGCTACCCTCCTCATTGCTCTTCTTCATCTTATTTTGCACTGGGGCATATTTTTGACTTATTTTCTTTGTCACAATGCGACATGCTACATTATGACAAACGGGGGCAAAATGTAGACACATAAAAATGACCTAGGCCTGCAAGCTCTATTTTACCACTTTTGTCCTAGCATAATTATGACATTTTAATATGTCCTTGGTCCACATTCAACTATTAATTAAATAATTCATTATTATTTAATTAATTCATGTCTATTGTATTCTTCATGATTATTAAATAAATAAATTTTATTTATTTATTCAATATGTCACTAAAGGTCTATTATCTTCTTACAATTAAATAAATGTCTTAATTTATTTATCTTCTTGATTATTAAATAAATAAATTTTATTTATTTATTCAATATGTCACTAATTCTCATAATTAAATGAATTTATTAATTTATTTAATTATTGGTCATAATCCTCTAAATTAAATAATTATCTCTAATTATTTAATTACCTAATTTAACATTTCTCTCATTTTAAATAAATAAATTATTTAAAATGATCTCTTTTCATTAACTGTGAGTTCATTTTGGTAAATAATCTGAAAAAGATTATTTATTGTCACACAAAATCCTTATTTTGAATTAATTTAATTTAAAAAGTAATCTTCTTCCAAAAATCAAGTAATTGAGCAAATTCTTGATTTTCCAAATCTGCTTTTCTATCCAGTCTTATCTTATTGATTTTTTGAATCTTACAAATCAAGCAGTCTTTATCTTCTTGATTTTCGAAAATCTTTATCTTTTATCTTCTTGTCACATTTATTCTCAACCGCTGATTTGATTTTATCAACTGACATCTTGACCACTCATTTAATAATTTTTCCCTAACCCTAATTAGGGATTGTCACATGAAATCTTGACCTCTAATTTTAGGCTTTGTCAGCTTTTAATCTCGTCCATCCGCTCAAAATTGTGTTTTCTATAAAATGTCAAATTTTCTCACAATTTAGACCCCACTTTGTTAATATAGACATTCATACTTAGATTTAATATGCACTTAGCCTATTTAATTTGATTATAATCATATTGTCATAGTCATTGTTTGTCATTTTTAAATCCTTCAAAGCTTGTTTAGGACATTGTCATAGTCAAAGATTGCTCACACATTCGATCTGAGGGCAACAATCAACAAGTTAGAAGGTGCTATGGAGGTGAATCATGGAGGCTTCAATGAATATCTGGTATAATCGTTCTTATTGTTTTCTTTCATTGTGCTTTATAGTTCTTTGGGTTTTATTATTGATCTAATCATTGCTAACCTTAATCCTGAAATTTACCCATAGATACAGGTTGAACTTGTTGGTGAAGAGTTTTAGGTTTTTCAAGAAGGATTTTGTGTACCTCCTTTGGAAAGGAGGCCTAATTTGGCCTAAAACCAGTGTTGTAGGATAGTTTTGTCTAAAGTGTTCCAAAGCAACCTATTGGATCAGGTTGATATGTTGAATGGTAGGAAGATGGGTCTTTGAAAGTGTTTGAGTTGAGTCCTTTGGTGACCTTCTCTAAAAGATATAAGAGATTAAGAGGGTTTGGTTGCTTTCTTTGCTAGAGTTTTGTGACAAAATCATGTTAAAATAGGTCATTCCACCATAGGAAAATTTTGTAGTTTGGTGGAATGGGCTTTTAGGTGTGCTCTTTAATATTTTCTTAGTTGTAGGGTAGGGTTATGGTGTTAGGAGAGTTTTAGCACATGCCCTAGTCTAGCAATTTCATGTGCTAGGCTTGAAATTGATGGTTTTTGCTTGGGATAACAAAGTTTTGGAGTGTTTTGATGAAAAAAGTTATAGAATTGGACCCCATGTGACTGGTTGGACTTGTTGGTGAAGAGTTTCAATTTTTGCAAGGATTTTGTGTACGTCCTTTGGGAAAGAGGCCTAATTTGGCCTAAAACCAGTGTTGTATGGCCGTTTTGTCTAAAGTGTTCCAAAACAACCTATTGGATTAGGTTGATATGTTGAATGGTAGGAAGATGGGTCTCTGAAAGTGTTTGAGTTGAGTCCTTTGGTGACCTTCAAAAAAGTAGGTGATTTTGTGAAGGAACCTACACTAGGAAGGGTTTGCAAGTTTGAAGACCAGTTGAACCTAATTGGTTGAAGCCTAAATCACCTTTCTCTACATCAGGTGGTATCAGAGCTTAGGCTGAGATCATTTGGAAGAAGAAAAGTTCTAAGGAAAAGTATTGGAGATGCCTCCAAAAGTAAATTCAGTTGTTGTTGCTAGGGAGTTGAGAGCCCTAAGAGAGTCTCAAGAATCCATTGTAGCTAGGATGAAATCACTGGAGAAGAGAGACAAGAGGGATAAAGGCCTTGCAGATGAGAGTGACTCTAAAGATGAGGAAGAGGAAGTTTCTATGGATCCAGAAGAGAGGAAGTTTCTACAAGTGCTTAAGGCTTTGAAGGGAGAGACACAAGATGTGAAGATGGAGCTACCTATGTATGGTGGAAAAATAGATGCTGAAGAAGTGATTGAATGAATAGATGCCTTAGAAAATTATTTTGAGTTCAAGGAGATGGCTGAAGACAAGAAGGTCAAGTTTTCCAAAACCAAGTTGAAGGGACTAGAACTAACATGGTGGAATTTCACCCAAGAGGAGAGGACAAAGATGGGAAAGTCCAAGATCAATTCTTGGGACGAGATGGTGGCGAAGGTAAAGAGATAATTCTTACCTGCTAATTATGAGATACAAGTGTTTAGGAGATTACAAAATTTAAAGAGAAAAGAGTTGGATGTGGCAACCTACACTAAAGAATTCCACAAACTTAGCATAAGGTCAGGCCATATTGAAAATGAAAAGGAAAAAGTAGCTAGATACTTGAATGGTTTGAGGTCTGCAATTCAAGATGAAATCAGCCTTGCCACTCCTAGGACAATAGAGGAGTGCTTTCAAATAGCCATTAAGGCTGATGAGAAGATCAAGAGGAGGTAGGAAAAGCAATCAAGGGGCAGAGGAAAGAGTTTTTGGGACAGAGGTAACCCTAGTGGAAGAGTATCACAAAGAGGGCATAATGAACAAAGTGCAAGTCAAGAGTCTAGTGGTGAAACAAGAGGAAATTTCAAAGGAAGAAGGCTAGGGGGTAGAGGAAAATTCAATGGACAAGGAAGGAGGTACAATAACTTCTCTAGAAGGTGTTATAACTGTAAATAATTCAGCCATCTTGCTTGGAAGTTCCCGGATAAGCAAGGTACAAGCTCTCATAGTGGAGAAAGGAGGACTCAACTAGTCCAAGAGGAGGATGAAGAAAGTGTCAATTCACCTTCCCTTCATGCTACACTAGAAAAATGAGAGGCTTTGATGATCAGGAGAACACTAATCAAAGTGCCAACCACCAAGGAACCCCCTCAAAGGAAAGCTCTATTTGAGACATGTAAATCTCAGGGAAAGGTATGCAAAGTTATAATTGATTTTGGTTCAACAGATAACATAGTATATTTAGAGATGGTAGAGAAGCTCAAAATGAAAAGGATTCCTCACCCAACTTGCTATAAGATCTCATGGCTCAATAAGGGGCAGCAAGTGCTTGTGAATGAGTAGGTTTGGGTGGAGTTTACCATAGGACCTTACAAAGACAAAATTCTCTGTGATATTGTGCCAATGGATGTGTGCCACCTACTCCTTGGGAGGCCTTGGAAATTTGAGCAGAAGGCTAAGCATGATGGATACAAGAATGAGTATATAATTGAGAAGGATGGTGTGTCATATACCCTGTCACCCCTACAAGAAGATGAAGGTGCTTTTCATGAAGGTCCTAGTGTAATGGTTGTTAAAGAAAAGGTGTTCTTGAAAGATCTAGAGAAGGAAGAAGTTGGTTTTTCAGTTGTTGGTAAGTCAATCTCTAATGTTGTAGCAGATAAAGAGGAGATTCCAAATGAAGTGCAGGCTTTGTTAGAAAAGTATGAACACATAGGAACCAAGGAGTTACCAAATGCATTTCCTCCTATTAGAGATGTGAGTCATCACATTGACCTCATACCGGGTGCAAGTCTGCCAAACAAGGCAGCATACAAGATGAGACCTCAAAAAAATGAGGATATTAGGAAACAAGTTCAAGAGTTGTTAGATAAAGGGCTGATAAGGGAGAGTTTAAGCCCCTGTGTTGTGCCAACAATATTGACACCTAAGAAGGATGGATATTGGAGGCTTTGTATAGACTCAAGAGCAATAAATAAGATCACTATTAGATATTGATTTCCTATACCTTGGATGGAGGAATTGATGGATAGTTTGGATGGTGCAAGGTATTTATCTAAGATTTATTTGAAAAGTGGATATCATCATATCAGAATAAGGGAAGGAGACAAGTGGAAGACCACCTTTAGGACCAATGAAGGCTTATATGAATGGCTAGTGATGCTATTTGGATTATCAAACACCCCAAGTACATTCATGAGGCTGATGAATGAGGTGTTGAAGAACTTAATAGGCTGATTTATGGTGGTATACTTGGATGAAATCCTTGTATACAGTAAGACAAGAGAAGATCATTTGGAACACCTTGATAAGGTCTTGAATAGGCTCAATGAGGAGAAGTTAATGATCAATCTCAAGAAGTGTGAGTTTATGAAGAGGGAACTTGTCTACCTTGGTTTTGTGATATCAGAGGGGACTTTGAGGATGGATCCTACAAAGGTTGAAGCCATACTCAATTGGCCAACACCTACTTCAGTTGGAGAAGTTAGGAGTTTTCATGGGTTAGCCAGTTTCTATAGAAAGTTCATCAAGGAATTTAGTGACATATGTGCACCAATGATTGATGCCATTAAGGGGGTGATGAAGAACAAGTTTTGTTGGACTGCAGATGTAGATAAAAGCTTTGAATACTAGAAGTCAAGAGTGGCACAAATTCCTATTCTCACACTCCCTGATTTTGATACAGTTTTCATTGTGGAATGTGATGTAAGCGGGTTTGCTATAGGGGAATTTTTGAGCCAAGATGGGAAACTGGTTTCCTTTTTCAGTGAGAAACTAAATGATTCCAAAAGGAAGTACTCTACATATGACCTTGAACTTTATGCCATGGTACAGTCTCTTAAGAAATGGAGACATTATCTCTTACCAAAGGAGTTTGTTGTGTTTACATACAACCATGCATTAAGTTACTTGAATACCCAATACAAGTTGAATCAGAGGAACATGAAGTGGATGGAGTACTTGTAGGCCTATACATTTTCAATCAAGCATAAGTAAGGATAGGAAAACAAGGTTGTTGATGCCCTGAGAAAAAGGTCTATGATGGTGCAAGAGGTACAACTTCAAAGTATTGGAATAGATTCTCTAAAAGGTATGTATGAGTATGATGATGATTTTAAAGATGCATATACTATTTGTAGTCAGTTTCAAGGTAGTTTTCACAGTGAGTATGTATATTTTGTGTTGAAAAATGGTTTTTTGTTCAAAGGGGCTCAGTTGTGTATGCCTAAGTGCTCCATGAGGGAAAATTTGATAAGGGAAAAGCATTGTGGAATCTTGAGTGGGCATTTTGGTTTTGAAAAATTTTTGGAGTAGGTTAAGAGGTTCTACTATTGGCCTAGAATGCATATTGATGTCAAAAGGTTTGTAGAAGGATGTGGAATTTTCCAAAGAGCCAAAGGAAAAATCTCTAATGTAGGTTTATATCAACCCTTACCTGTTCCTAACTGTCCATGGGAGTCAATAAGCATGGACTTTGTTTTTGGTCTGCCTAAGACACCAAGGGGGCATGACAATGTTTATGTGGTTGTCGATAGATTTAGCAAGATGGCCCATTTCATTACATGTAGAAGTACTAATGATGCTTCCCATATTGCTAGTTTGTTTTTCAAAGAGATTGTGAGGATTCATGGACCGCATTTGAGTATTGTGTCTAATAGGGATTCAAAATTTATAGGTCACTTTTGGAGGACCTTGTGGAAAAACTTGGGTACCAATCTACAATTCAGTTCATCCTACCATTCACAAAAAGATGGCCAAACTGAGGTTGTAAATAGGTCTCTTGGAAACTTGTTAAGGTTCCTAACAAAGGAGAATGGTAAGTCATGGGACCTTGTACTCCCTCAAGTAGAGTATGCATACAATGACTTTGTTAACTGAAGCATAGGAAGGAGTCCATTTGAGGCTGTTTATGGGATGAATCCAAGAGGCATATATGAACTTAGGGATCTGAGGGACATGGAGAAAAGGAGTGCAGTAGGGGAATACTTTTCCATAGCTATGAAAGACTTCATGAGAAGATCAAGAAGAATTTGAAGAAGAGTGTGGAGAAGTATAAGGAGAAGGAAGATTTGAGAAGGAAGGATGTTTAGTTTAAGGTTGGTGATTTGGTGTTGGAATATCTCAGGAAAGAGAGGCTTCCTAAAGGAAAATACTACAAATTGATGATGAAAAAGATTGGCCCTTGCAGGATAGTGCACAAGTTTGGGTAGAATGTTTATGAGATTGAACTCCCTCCTGGAGTTTCCATCTCACCAATTTTCAATGTTGCTGATTTGTATAATTTTAAAGGTGTTATGAATGTAGGTGATGTTGCAAGTACTATAGGAGCTAAAGATGATGAATGGGTCAAGGACCTACCTCCTAGCCAACCAAAGAAACTTCAAAGCATAGTGGATACTAGGGAGATCAAGAGAACTAGGAAGAAGGTGTATAATTAATACTTGGTTAAATGACAAGATATACCAATTGAATATGATCAGTGGATGACAGAAGAAGATATAAAATATCATGGTACTTCAGTCCAAGAACTCATTTCATCAGAAGGATGAAATATTTTCCTCCCCGGTTGAATGGTGTAGGAGCACCTCTTGAAATTTTGGTTTGTTTGTGCATTTTGGAGTCTAGAATTAGGTTGTCATTTCATGATGTCAATAAGGTATAAATTGACCAAGTTATGATGTAATTAAGGTCACATAGGGTCATAGTGGTGTTGAGTCTAGAAGTTGTTAATAATAAAGCAAATTTGTAAAAGTTGCACTATGCAATTTTTTCATTTTTTAAAGGTTAGTTGAAGATGAACGGCCATCTTTTCAAATTACAGTTGTAGACCATTGGTATTAGATTAAAACATGCTTAAAATGACTCTAAAATCATCGAGGAAAGGTCTTTGCTACATAATTTGGAGAAATAAACATTGTTGCTCTGTTTTTGGTGTGATTTTCTATGTTATTTCGCATTTCCAAACTCGGTACGGTTCCATACAAGTTAATGATGTAAAACCTATGTGAAGAGTTGTGGAATTGAAATAGCTTTCATTTGAATCTAGTTAGAGAGTTTTTCATCAATATTTGTGGGAGATAAAGCCAAATTTTTAAAGGCTGCTTTCTTTAATAGGGTTTCTAGGGTTTTGTGACAAAATCATGTTAAAATAGGCTATTACATCATAGGAAAATTTTGTAGTTTTGTGGAATGGGACTTTTAGGTGTGCTCTTTCATATTTTATTAGTTTTAGGGAAGGGTGATGGTGTTAGGAGAGTTTTATCACATGCCCTAGTATAGCAATTTCATGTGCTAGGCTTGAAATTGATGGTTTTTGCTTGGGACAATAGATTTTTGGAGTGTTTTGATGAATAAAATTGTAGAATTGGACCTTATGTGACTAGTTGAACTTGTTGGTGAAGAGTTTCAGGTTTTTCAAGAAGGATTTTGTGTACCTCCTTTGGAAAAGATGCCTAATTTGGCCTAAAACCAGTGTTGTAGGATAGTTTTGTCTAAAGTGTTCCAAAACAACCTATTGGATTAGGTTGATATGTTGAATGGCAGGAAGATGGGTCTTTGAAAGTGTTTGAGTTGAGTCCTTTGGAAACCTTCTCTAAAAGATGCAAGAGATTAAGAGGGTTTGGTGACCTACAAGCAAGTAGGTGATTTTGTGAAGGAACCCACACTAGGAAGGGTTTGCAAGTTTGAAGACTAGTTGAACCTGATTGGTTGAAACCTAAATCACCTTTCTCTACATCAATTGGTGAGGTTTGATTTTATTTTTGTAGCTTCTTCTTAATCTATTTTGATAAGATTAAAGATGGTTATAGGTGTTGAGGCACCATTCATCTAAAAGCTCTAACTAAATCATACATGCAACCTGATACTCCTCATCATTAATGATGTTCTTCAATGAGATGTGTGGAGATGGAATCTCTACTTCTATTAGAAAGATAGTTTCAATTTCATTGATGAGTGAATATGGAGTGGCATTGGTAGGGGTATGTATTTAAATGGAGATTTTTGTCATGACCAGTGTCATTAAAAACTTTCTTAAGGTTTTATTATTTTCCTCGGCTTGGTCGTTACCTTGAGGGTAATATTGAGTGGACCAATGATGGTGGATGTGGAATTGATCACATAGTTGTCACACATGTTGGTTTTTGAATGGTTTACCATTGTCGGTAATGATGGTGGAGGGAATACCATACAGATAAATGATATGATATAAGATGAATTTGGAAATTTGGAGGCTGGTGATGAGGGTGACTAGAATGAAATCCGACCATTTAGTAAAATATTCAGTGATGATGATAATGAAAGTGTGGCCATTGGATGAAGGGGGGCGTATCTTTCCAACTAAATCAGGACCCCATTATGAGAAGTTCCATGGGAAGGGAATAGTTTGCAATGCTTGAGATGGTGCATGCATCAAATTTGCATGTTGCTAACAAGGAACACAATTCTTAACATACATGCATCATGTTCGATAGTAGGACAATAATAGCTTGTTCGAAGAAGCTTCTTTGCAAGGACCATACCACTTGTGTAAGCCCCACAAATACCACTATTTACTTCATTTAATGCCAAGTTAGCTTTTGTATTGTTTAAATATTGCAATAAAGATCCTTCATACCCCCTATAGTATAAGTTGTCTCCAAGGATTGTGTAATGTGATGAACATTAGATGAAGTAGCAACATTGATTGTGAGTGAGGTTAGGTGGTAAAATGTTGTCATGAAGGTAGTTATATATGTCATGATACCAAGGGGATTGGGGACCAATGATATCACACATTATTTCCCTATCCGGGAGATCATATACAGACATCAAAAGTTTCTCAACCAAGAATTCACACTCATTGCGATCATAGGGCATATCTAGCAAGGACCCAATTGTATCCATTGCATCTAATGCTTTGTTTTAAAGACGAGGGAATTGTTAAACTAGATGTAGCTAAAATATTTCTTGAAGTTATTGACCATGCGTTTGTAAGGAAGCAACTTATCATCCTTAGTCTAGAATTCATTATTGGCCTATTTAATGATGATCTAAGAATCACCATAAACATGTAATCGATTGATGTTCTATTGAACTACTATTTTTAGACCAATGATAAGGGTGACATATTTTGTAATGTTTTTTGAGCATGGGAAGGATAACCTAAATAATTTATGGAAAATTCATCTTGAGGGGTGAAAAAGAGGATACTC
Organism: Sequoia sempervirens; assembly: GCA_007258455.2. Lineage (NCBI taxonomy): Eukaryota > Viridiplantae > Streptophyta > Pinopsida > Cupressales > Cupressaceae > Sequoia > Sequoia sempervirens. The sequence goes on from VDFB02258580.1 coordinate 144,701, forward strand.
GCACCTTAGCCTTGTTGAGTGAATGAGCCACCAAAGTATAGCTTCCATGGAGCCTATTCAGTAACGATGAGGAAAAACTCATTTGGAAATTTTGTAACCAATGGATAAACATCCAATAGAGGAGCATCTTCTAATTGATCTACAATGACTTTGTTGAACACATAGAAATATTGAGAGGGGGTGAATTAGTACTTAATTAATTCTTTCCATTCATAAAAAATTAACCAATTAAATCATCACAAATTGAAGAACACAAATGCATACAAACGTAACAACAAATTTACGTGGAAAACCTTATAAGGGAAAAACCATGGTGAGCAAGCTACTTGGATCTACTGTCCAAATATAGCCTCACAAATAAAATAGATTTTACAATAGGTTTTTATGGTATTTAACCAAAGGAAATTCACTACTCCCTACTCAATACAACTCTTACAATAGAGGTGCACAACCTCAACATATAATTGAAATATATCAGTACATCTATTATCTTTGATTCACTGCCTTTGGTACATACATTTTCTTCAAAAATATTTGTTTCCTACAACTCACCGCCTTCAATAAAATTTCTCATTTATAAGTACTCATTCACCTTCATAGTCTCATTACACTCACTACTGATCTCTCAAAACTAATCTTTTCCACATTTCATTATCAAAAGTTATTATGTAGAAATCTATTTGCACACTATGTACTCAAAACACTCACAAAATTCACACACACCTTCTCCAAAGCATTTATCTTTTATTTATACCCTCTACAACCTTCAAAAGGGTTCTCCATGTTGGATACAAATATGTAATATAAGATATATAATAGTTACAAAAAATCAACTTAAAAAACATTTGCAATAGAGAGAAATCTCATACAGTAGAAGAAAAAAGATATTTAGGGCCTATTCTTCATGAAATACATCTTAAAAATTAGTACATACATCTAAACACTTGGGGAAAGCAACTCATCTTGTCAAGTTATCCCAAAAATTAAGAAAAATTCCAAACACCAACTCCAAAAATATCATAGAGTACAAGAGAGAGAAATATCATACAGTACAAGAAAAAAGATATTTAGGACCTATTCTTCATGAAATACATCTTAAAAATTAGTGCATACATCTAAACACTTGGGGCAAGCAACTCATCTTGTCAAGTTATCTCGAAAAGTAAGAAAACTGCCAAACACCAACTCTAGACCAAGGTGGTATCAAAGAGACAAATAAACTTTGTTTAGATCATTCCAACAAACTGATATAGCATATAACACTTCTATGCACTCCTTTTGTTATTTTAGATCAATTCATGCCAACAAAAACACTTTAAACCCAAAAATATATTCCAAACATATTGTTGTACAAGGGAGGATCACATGCCAACTTGCGAAGCAATCAAAGAGCTAAATGATATTCCATGCCGCATTAAATATCCTCTTTACACAAATTTGATCAAGTACTTGCTAATGTAGATCATTTAGACACCAATAGACCAACAAACCAGGTTTTCAAAACATAGACAACACACTGTCATCTACAAAACCACCTGTGGTGCATCAAATCATCTAAAACTTGGACTGAGAAGACATACTACCTTCAAAAACACAACTCCAAATAAATGAGGAAGAATAGTGTGGTGTGGTGAAGTGTAGAGACATACAGTTCTTCCTTAACAATTATTTTTTGGAACTTAACATTTTCTTACTCTGATAACACCGAAACAATCTATGGTAAAAATTATGCATAGAAACCTGGAATATGTATACCTTATAGTTGTGTAGAGCCACCCTTTGAACCACAAGATGACATCTTTATCTACTGAAAAATGCAGAGCATTTGAAAAAGCTCGTGTGATACCAGTCTTTTACCTTAGATAGTTTGGAACCTTATCAATTAAGGAATTTTGACGTCCAACCATGAATTTCAATAGTGTACAACATTTTGACATCCAACCATGAACTTCAATTGATGAGACAGTATTATAAAATTTTGAAATCCAACCATGAATTGTCCTATAACATAAGTGCATATGGTATCAACAAAGGTTGACATCAATGACAACACACTATCCACACATTTTCTAACAATCTCCCCTTTGTCATTGATGGAAAAACTTACCAGATATTCCATTACTTCTCTCCCTTTGACATCAAGGGAAAAGGGCATGTGGTATTCTAAAAACAAATGGACTCTCCCTATCTACACAAACTTTTACAGTTCACTCCCCCTTACTCCAAAAAGTTATTTTATTTACATAAAGTCCTGAATAATTATCTACTCGAAATATTTACATATTAAAAAGTCATAAAAAATATGTCACCAAAACATACTCAACTCTAACTTGATGGAAGAATGTTCTTGTAGATTGACTTCAAATGAGTCAATGAGCTATCCCAATACTTCTTTGTAAAATTTATGATCTAGATTTGACTTACCAAATGAGCATAAATATCTTCTGCTTCTTCCAAGGTGGATGGTATATGATTGTTTTTTTCAACTCCTTTTTCTCCTACTAAGAGACTAGTTAGTGATGCTAAATTTAGATTTACAACCTCCCGCAACTATTTTATTTTATTTTTTATCTGTTCCCTTTGGTCTTGCACTTGTGGTAATTGGGAATGTAACTTCTCAACTTGTGCCCTGATAACACCATCACTATCCTGCACCAGATTGTAAGTGGCAACAAAATTTGTGATCTACACTTCCATGGAATTTATCTTATCCTTAAGGCTTTTTGTTGTGACAGGCCATTGTAGATAGAACTAGTACAAAACCTTTGCCTCCTCCATACATTTTTGAATTTCTTATATGCATGCGTGTAGCTTCTCATGTGCCTTTAAACATTTCTTGGAGGAATCAAATAATTTACTATTTTCAATTTTCACATTAGCTTGCTTCTCAAGATAGGCATAGTGTTCCTTGAGGGAATCCATCCATTACTTTATTTTCTGAGTGAGTGGCAGATGAATCCCTTTTTGCATTTGACATTTCATTTTCAAGGATTTTGATTACCTCCTGTAAAGTCTCTAAATTGTCCACCTTCTATTGCAAGATCTCTTCCCTTGAAAAGGAGTGAAATATATCACCAAGTTGTATTGCAATGGTGAGATATTTGACATGTTAAATTTCTCAGCAAACATAGGCAACTGCAACAATTGTAGAGCAATTCTAGGTTGAATTTTTTTCTGCTCAGCTAGAAACTCTTTGATTGAATCAATGGGGGATGTTGAAGTAGATGCCTTTGGATTTTCTTGTGCATGTGATCCAAAAGTAGATGCGCCTTACTTTACTTGTTGATCCTTCTGATTAGTGTTCTCCACAGGAGAGCTATCGTGCATATCATGACCACAAGAAGCATGCTCAACATCATGTGATACTTGCACTTCTTTCTCCTCTTTTGTTTCTTGCTAAACAAAGTCACACTAAGGGAACATATGTGGTTGTTCCAGATATTCAACTTTTTTCACTTCCTCAATGATTTTATTGGTCACTTCCTCAGTTTTTCCTTTTGTATTTTGTCTCTATCTTCCTTCTCCATACTCATAAGGATGTCCACTCTTTGCTTCAACCTTAAATATTAACCTTGTTTCTAAATTAATTTATTTTCTTCCTAAGAAATGGGGGATACAACTTTGTCAATTGAATCCTTTCTCAAATCGTCATCTACCTCAATGGATTTTTCTCTTTTGATCATGTACATGACTATTTCCCTTTCAATAGTCCTTTGGTCCTTAGGAGGAACTTCTAGATGCAATGCAACTATCTCTTGTAACAAGCCATGACTTACAATACCATTAAAGATAACCTCCAATTGAAGAGGCTCATGAATAGGTGCCACCGAAGGAATTTTCTTATTCTTCTTTCCTTTTCCTTTAGGTTTGGAAGTTCATTCCTCCCATTTTTCTTCTTCCTTTATCTCTTTTATCTCAACTTTCTTCCTTTTATCTTATTGCTTGGGCCTTGGATGCTTCTTCTCAGTATCTTTAGTTAGTGCCTTAGTTTTTGATGCAACTCTTTTCTCAAAAGTAGCTTGTGTGGATTCAGTTGGTTTCATAGGAGTTGTAATAACGAAGACTGATCTACCTGACCTTCTTGGCATTTTCTATAAAAAAATTTATCTACCCATTTTTCATGAGTCTTCCACTTTTTATAAATCATTTTGTTCATGATTTCTATATAGGTTCCAAACCTTTTTGTTACAGGATCCTTAGGCTTATTCAATAGGTTTTCAACATATTGTTTGAATTCAGAAGGGGAAACCTCATAAGGAAATTTAGGGATCTAAGAGGTCCTTGGTTCCATAGCTTCAATGTAGCAATAATGTTTATCAACTAGAAATGTTATCTCATCCTTGTATTTTCTCACCAAATCAAAGGGAGTTCTTTCCCTATCTTTTATTACTACTTGTAGGTTCTTGAGGAAACCCTAGAATGACTAATTACAAGATTTTTTATGATTGAACTCTCTCATGTGATTTCTTATCTGTGTGGCAACTGAAATTTTTTGTTGCCATGCATTACCTTTGAATCCAGTTAATTCATTCAAAAAGTAGAATGCAAGGCAAGTGATCAGAGACCCAAACCTAAAGTTGAGTCAAGTCTCGTTGGTTGTTTTGAGGTTATCAATCAATTTCTCTCTCATCAATTCACATAGGTCAAAGTACTTTCATTCTTTGACCATCTAGTATGCGATATGAATTACAGTATCAATTATGGAGCCTTATTTTTTTGTGAAATATACTTTGTATGCTATTCCTATTGAAGAATACTTAACACTTATATCATTGATTTCATTTATGCTCAAAGATATTTTGTCAAAATTTACACTAGTCAACTTTGTATCCTTCTCATTTTTTATTTCCCTCATCATTGAAATAGGTCCAGTTGCACATAACTCTGTTACTACCTTAATTGTATCTTTAGTGATTATGTAGGGTCTATCCAAATAGATAAATTCATCATGGATTATACTTAAAATGATCCTTACCCATTCAATATTGTCATAGAAATTATGAAAATCCTTCCACACATCCAACCCTTTAGCCAACACGTTTGCATACTTTAGTTTGTATTTGACACAGTCATCATCCAACATGGTGTGCCTCAGCTCCTCAAACTTTGTGTGATCATTTTCATTTATAGGAGTGTGAATGTAGATTATAACATCTTTTGTGTATACCATATCAGCAGTAACCTTTAAAAACACACCATCCTTATCTACCTCCATAGCTTTGAAAGGACAATTCTTCTAATTTGGCCTTGGTTTCTTAGAAACATCAACCAATTTTGGAGTAGAAATTGCAATTCCTTTTCAAAATTTAAAACAAGGGTTTATGAGAAACTTGAAAATACCTCTATGTATTGTTGCTTAGGTTTTATCATAATTATTGTTTGAATTCACAAGATGCTTTTGATGCCTTCTCCTTCTTATCTCTAGATACAAATTCTTTTGATCCGAATGAGCCAAGATCATGAAATTTGAAGTATATTAAATGATTTCAAAATTTCCCTAAAAATTCCTCAATTAATGTACCTTGTACTTGTTAGGTAGGCATCTTCCAAATTTCTCTGTGACTTCACAAGGATGCACATTCATTCCATAGACCTCCATAGCTAAATTTTTTTCTTTATAAAATTGATCTACATATTCCATCTTACTCATAAATCATATTTCATGTTGTAATTATCAAAATATTACTCTCTTCAAGGGATGAGAGACTTTGTAGAAGATAGCTTCCCCTAAGATAATGTTCTATCTCAATCAATTAGGAAATATTGTGCACAATGCACAAGTGCTATGTCTTTCTTCACTTCATTATCTTGCTCTTGTTTCTTTCTCAAAACCTTTGCAACTACCTTCTTTCCTTCTATCTTCTTATGATGAGCATGTGGATTCACAAATCACTTTTGTACAATCTTGCTTTATGCCCAAATTTATTGCACTTGTAGCAAACAATATTATATTCAAGGGCTAAAATATTTATCCTTATTTTAGTTTTGCAATCAACAACCCTATGACCAAACTTATTACATGCATAACAATAGCCATAAAAGGAATGAGAAACTACATCATTATGTCTTGGATGCACAAAAGATTTCTTCCTTATATAATCATTCCTTCTTACCTTGGTCCTACAATCATTAGCTTTATGACCAAACTTATTGCAAGAATAACAATAACCATGAAAGGATTAAGAGAAACTAGAAGTAGTAGCCTATTTAGGAGATCTCTTGAAGCTTTTCTTCTAATTACTGACCTTTATCAAAACATCATTCAATTTATCCTTTTTATCTTTGATCTTCTTAGAATATTCAATAGAGTCCTTTTCCTTTTTCATTTCAGGAATATTAGCCTTTGATTTTTGACCTTCAAAACCAAGACCTCCCTTACCTTTTACTGATCTTTGACAACTGATTATCCCATCAAGAATATTAGAGATTTTCTTGAGCTTCAGACCTTTATCTATTTGATCCTTTTCTTTCTCCAATTATTTCACCAGGGAAATAATTTCTTCTTCAAATTTGGAGCATTCCACTGATTTATCATTCAACTTATTGTCCAGATAATCTGCAACCCTTTTTCCTTCTTTAAATTGAACTTTCAAATTGATTATTGTCTATTTTTACTTTTTGAGTTTGATCTTCAATTCTCCATTTTCTTTTCTTGCAGTATCCAAATCATCCAAAGATGTGATAAGTTCTCCTTCAAAGTCCACTTCACAATATTCTTTATTAATGTCTTCCATATCTTCATGCTTCTTAACCTTTGGAATATTTTCTCATTTAACATTGCTTCAGTTCCCATGTGTTCCACATAGGATCTACCTTAGTTGTTAGGCTGTATCAAGGAAGTTGGATTTTATAACAATTATTGAGCACATAGAAGTACTAAGAGGGGGGGTGAAACAATACTTAATCAATTATTTCCATTCATCAACAATTAACCAATTAAATAATCAAAAAATAAAGAACACAAATGCATACAACCATAACACAAAATTTACGTGGAAAACCCTACAAGGGAAAACCATGGTGAGAAAGATGCTTGGATCTACTATTCTAATCTAGCCTCACAAATAAAACATATTTTACAATAGGTATTTATTGTCTTTAATCAAATGAATTTCACTACTCCCTACTCAATACAACTCTTGCAATAGAGGTTCACAACCTCAACATACAATTGGAATATATTAGTACATTTTTTTTTATCTCCGACTCACTACCTTTGGTACATACATCTACTTCAACAAGCTTTGTTTCCTACAACTCACTGCCTTCAACATAATTTCTCATTTATAAGCACTCATTCACCTTCGTGATCTCATTCATTTATTGATGATCTCTCAAAAGTGATCTTTTCCACATTTCATTATCAAAAGATATTCTGTGGAAATCTATTCACACACTATCTGCTAAAAAAATTCACAACACTCAAACACACTTTCTCCAAATCATTTTTTTATTTATACCCTCTACAACCTTCAAAAGGTTTCTCTATGTTGGCTACAAACATGTAATATAGGATATACAACAGTTACAATAAGTCAGCTTCAAAAACATTTACAATAGATCAAAATATCATGTGGTACAAGCAAAAATATATTCAAGACATATTCTTCATTAAATACATCTTCAAAATTAGCACATACATCTAAACACTTGTCCCAAGCAACTTATCTTATCAAGTTGGCATGACATGCAAGAAAGCTACCAAACATCAAATCCAAACCGAGGTGATATTAGAGAGACCAAGAAACTCTATGCGTATCATTCCAACAAACTGATATAACATATAACAACACTTTAAACCAAAAATAATGATTTCAGACATACTGCTATATAAGGGAGGATCACATAATAGCTTGTGGAGTTATTAGAGAGCTAAATGAGATTCCATAATGCATTACATAGCCTCTATACATAAATTTGATCAAGTACTTGTTGACGTAGATCATTTAGACACCAATAAACCAACAAACTAGGTTGCCAAAACATAGATAACACACTGTCATCTACAAAACCAGTAGTGGTGCACCAAATCATTTGAAACTTGCATTGAGCAGACATACCACCTTCAAAAAAATAACTCCAAAATCACAAGGAGAAAGAGTGTGATGTAGTGAAGTGTGGAGACATACAGTTCTTCCTTAACAAACATTCACTAGAACTTGTGCTCTTGACAGGGAGGTCACAAGTTCAAATCCTGCAGGGGGTAGGGTATGTACACCTCGTATTGTGGAGCACGAGTTAGGTGCCTCCCCCATATTGGGGGAGTACGAGGGCCTCGTATTGTGGAGCACGAGTTAGGTGCCTCCCCCATATTTGGGGGAGTACGAGGAGTCCCATATACTCATGGTATCGTGGACTTAAAAAGAACCTTTCCTTTCCTTTCCTAGAACTTAAAAATTTCTTACTCTGATAACACTAGAACAATCTATGGTAAAAAGTATGCATAGAAACTTGGAATACACATACCTTATAGTTTGGTAGAGCTACCCTTCAAACTGCAAGATCATATCTTCAACTAGTGAAAAATGTGGAGCATTTGATAGAGAAATTGTGATACTAGTCCCATGCCTTAAATAATTTGGAACCTTCTCAATTGAGGCATTTTGACATCCAACCATGAACTTCAATTGATGAGTTAGTGATAAAATTTTGACATCCACCCATGAATTGTCCTATAAATTAAGTTCATATGGTATGAACAAAGGTTGACATCAATGACAACACACTATCCACACATTTTACAATATACTTGAACTTTGATTGCTTTTCTGTCAACATAATCAATGTCAAAATCACTATGAAGCATGACCCATTTAGCCATATGACCTGTCAAAGATGTGAATGATAATAGATATTTGAGAGGATCAACTTTTAGAAATGAGTTTGATTGAATGATTCAACATGTAATGGCTATGTTTTTGAGAGCTAAATACCACTTCTAGGCATGCATTTTCCATGGGTGTATAGTTAAGTTTGTATCCAACAAGTGTATGACTAATGTAATACACTACTCTTTCCTTTCCATTCTCATCTTTTTGTGTAAGAAGTGCCCCAACTCCATTGAGGTAGAAAAAACATACAATATTTTTCCTAATATGGGAGGCATAAGGATGGGTGGATTAGCTAGATATTCATTGATTTTTTTGAAGCCTTATTGGCAAGAATCATCCCATTTGAATGTGGTGTCTCTGTGAAGAAAATGATTGAAAGGTTGGTATTTATCAACAAGCTGAGCAATAAATTTTTAGATAGATTAGAGTTTTCCTTGCAAGATTCTCAACTAATTAAGTGTTTTTAGAGGAGACATGCCCATAATTTCCTTGACTTTAGTGGGATCAACCTCAATTCCCCTCCTAGACACAATGAAACTGCAGAGTTTTCTTGAAGTGACACCAAAGGCACACTTCTTTGGGTTGATTCACAACTGATATTACTCCAAATGAGCAAAGATGTGTTCAAGGATAATGAGGTGTTCTTTTCTAGCCTTTGAATTACTCAGAAAATCATCCACATAGTCTTCCATGATGATGTGGATGAGATCATGAAAAATTATAGTTATGGAACATTGATATGTGGCACCTGCATTCTTAAAACCAAAGGGAATGAATTGATAGTAGAATGTTTCCCATGGATTTGTAAAGACCATTTTATGTTGGTCTTCAACTATAATGCATATTTTATTATATCTTCCACAAGGATGTCACTATTAGGAAGCAAGAAATCATCTTTTGGGAAAGCTTTATTGAGATCTCTAAAGTAGATGCAAATACAAATGCCCCTAGTTGCTTAGCAACATGAACAATTTTGGAGATCCAATCAGTGTAATCTATGGGAAAAATGAATCTAGCTTCCAATAGCTTCTCAAGCTCTACTTTTACCAATAATGCAACTTGTAGATGCATCTTATAGAGCTTCTATTTAATAGGCTTTCCATCTAGACAAATATCTAAGTGGTGGACCACTAATGCAAGATCAAGCCCTGACATGTTAGAATATGACCATGAAAAGTTGATTGAGCCTTTTTAAAGGATGTGAAAGAATTTTTGATACTCCTCTACTGACAAGGAAGCAACCACATATGTGAGACGTGGTTTAGTTGTAGTGCCCAAGTTGATTTCTTTAGTATCTTCTATCAAAATGGGAGACCTTTCTGATTGTTGTGGATCCATGAGGGAAAGATGAACATCCCCATCCTCTAATTCCTCTAGGAGGTTTTCATAAGAGGAAACACCCTTTCTTTTTACTTTTGATTGATCTACAAGTACCTCTAGAAGGTTTTCACTAAGAGACCTTGAATTATTTTTTTGATTTTTACTTTTGTGATTTAGTTCATCTTCCCCAAAGTAGGCATGTTGATTAAGTACATAAAAAATCCCAATCTATGGTCCTCATGTAAACCCATGAATACTATAAATGCAAGGAAAATTAGATGTAGAAACAACTCTCCTAATGTCAAAACCTCAGGGAAGAATGCAGAGATACCCTTTTAAATTGCAATTACAATCTAATTAAGATGCACATGAAAGAGATAACATAAACAAAGTATTTGACACACACATGTGGACACCAGATATACATGGGAAAACCCTTACGGGAGAAAAACCCACCACACCAAAAGAAATCACTTTGTATTACAGTAATGGAGATTACATACAAATATCAGACTTATCTTTCTGATGTCATATTTCAGCAGCCTTCACAATGATCAAACTTGTACAGGAACCTTCAAGTTACAAACTTTATAGAATAGAAATCACTCTGATACAATCACACAACAATCCGTCGATCCTTCGAATCATCTAACCGAGCACAATCTGCGATCACAGAGTATAACCATGTTGCCCCTGTCTGTCGAGCTTCCTCTTAGAACTGTCGCAACAAACTAACTTCCAACGGTTCTCCTTCGGCTTCTCTGATTGGTCCATGAGGCTCCACATAGGATGGTCTTCTTTCGGTCAAAGTGATCAACCTGTGTTGGAATTTCAGTGAGACACTAACTGTGTCTTCCCGATGCCCAAAGGCTTCATTGTTGATATCAGCGTAAGTCCCAACAGTCGGCAAGACAATATAATGAACGCCATGAGTTATACTGAATCCATCGACATCCATTTCATTCCTATCGGCAAGAGTTTCCTCATCGGCAAGACTCATATCGGTATTCACCAGTCACACCGACCTCAACATTGCTATCAACAAGACTTACTGCTCGCCAAGAGGTTACACCGAGATTCCTTATGTTACACCAAAGCATCCAAGAGTTGGCGAGACTTATCGCTATCGCCAGGAGGTTCCATCAATGTTCAACAGTTACTCCGAAGTATTTAATAGTCAGCAAGACTATCATCCTTTGCTGAGACCTTTCACCAATTTCCTTGAACTACCCCGAGATCTTTATGTTACCCCGATAGCCATATGCTATCGATGAGACATTCCATCGGTCGCCAAGACTTCATACCAAAGTCTTTGAGTCACCGCAAAGGCACCAAGCGTATACTCATCAACAAGACTTTACATATCAGTAAGACTTCTTACCAAGCCACCATATTGTAGAAGTTGTCAAAACCAACTTGAGAGCCCAAGAACACCTGCATGCAAAGAGATACCTGTCACAAGGAAGAGAATGGAGAAAAAAGCAAGAGAGGGTTTTGAAATTCTGAAATATGAAAAATGTATTAATCAGAGAGTGAGTTAAAATACAATGATCAATCCTTATAAAAAGGAGATTGTGCAACCCTAAAGAAACCCTAATAGGTAGACATTTAATAATTAATATAATTATTAAATGTCACAATATGCAAACTAAAGTGAAATCTTAAGAGTAGAATAAAGGCGACTTAATTAATATAATTAAGTGAAAACATTTACTCAAACACCCCCCCTTAAGATAAGCAAGAGTGCAGCTACAAACATGTGCAAAAAGGAAATGTAACTACAATGCATGAAAGTAAAATGAGGGTCCCGACAACTAGGCCTGATCAGGTACCCGAATACAACCAAATCTCTATAAAGTGGAGAAATAGAGAAAACCTCATGGGAAAAACTCTACTCCAAAAGAGAGAAAAGAAAGGAATGAAATGCACTAATGAAAGAAGGATAGGATGTGGATTACATGATACCCCCTATAGAAAGCTTCTATCATATAAGTACATATACAATGGTCTCCATAGGAGAGATAGAAAGAGAGAAGAAGGCCCCCCCCCACAATGAAGAAAATCTTGTCACAATGGTAGATGCCTGATGTAGAATCCAAAAGGAGATCCTGAAGCAGCAAATGATATTCCTCCCATTGGGAAGAAACGGATCCAAAGGACGATGTCGAAGAAACCCTGTGAAGAGTGATGAACCAATCTATCTCAAGATGTGAGCCATGATAGGATGCTGAAGAATCTCGCTGTCTGAACTAAAACAAATGATGTCAAATCCAAACGAATGTGGAGAATCCTGAAATGCAACCTCTGAATGCACTGATAATGGTGGGCGTATAGTGATAACCTGACTATCAAGGTAGAGGAGATGAATGTTCTCAAAATAATCCTCCAAATCTGCAATATAGGACTCAACAAACAAGAAAGATATGTCTGCAAGATAAAAGTACAAAGTAGCTATGTCTGGAAGGTGAATGATGCCCTGCTACACTGAATCAGGGACAATAGGAGATGCTGATGAAGTCTCAGTCTGAAGAGTAGGAACTATGAGACAAGCCTATGATCCATCAGAACATATAAGGGTGTCTAAATACTCAAGCTCCTCTAAAGTATCATGATCAAAAGGTGTATTCTCTCTCCAAGCAATGGGTAAGAGACAATCTGAAGCAGGATCCTCTAGGAATGGAGAGAGATTGGTGTCTCCATAGATCTCCCAAAGACGTGTCCAAAGTGGGTGGGGACAATCAATGTCTGATATAGCCCACACAGTGTCATCATCAACACTAGACAATATAAGTCCTACTATGTGATCTCTAATGATATCCCAAGCTAGTTTTCCCTCTGAAGTGGTTGGTTCAGGTATGAGATCATACAAATAAGGAAAAATATTAAGCCACCTACAATGTGTAAGTATGCCCTTTGCCCATGACTCATAATTATCCCGTTCCAGAATTACAACTGAAGGGTGAGTAGAAAAACCCATGATAACTCTTCAAATTAAAAAAATTGAGAAAATTGACCTTACAACATGTAGATCAAATGAAATAAAGCCTAATGACGCAAATAGGAGGTTCCCAAGTGCCAAAACGTCCAAGTAATTAAGAAAACTATGAAAAAAAAAATTCTGAATAAAATATACCTGGGGTAGAATATGAGAAAATAAGTCTAATCATTGTGCAGAGAACTGAACTAGCTTTCCGACGCCTATTCGTTTGTGCAAAACGGAGCTCAGACGTAAAAGTTAAGCCCCCCGGAGTGCAAAAAACATAATCTAACTTTGACTGAAGAAAATAGCATCAAAACTAGAAAATTTTGAAAACAATCCTACACCACCAAGACAAGCTCGGAGCCAGCTTTCCAACGCCTATTTTTCGTTCGAAAAACAAAAAAAAAAATGAGCATTTTATACCCGATTTACCGAAAGTAGGTTAAAAGGGTACTTGCAAAAAGTGTTTGAGCCCTCAAGGGCTAAGGATCTTCGGCCCTTGGTCATGTGAACGACTAGGGGTTAGCGGATTGGCTCCTGGGCTCAGCTGGCGGGCACATTGTGAGCCCTCGGGGGTTGTGTAGGGGCTGGAAGTTGGCGGCCCTGGTTGGTGGCGCTGCTGGCGGCCCGCGGGCAGTCTGGGCACGCTGTGGCACAAATGGGAGGCCGGGCGCGGCTACGGGCCGGGCGGTAGAGGGCGGCCCCGACGGCAAGAGCTGGAGCGCTTGGAATGGGGGGCCTTTTACTCGGCAGCACCAAAATAAATCAAAACCTTTGTTTTTTGTTTGTTTTTTTGATTTTTTTTTTAATTTTTCACCTCAAATGGCTTGCCCTGGGGCCGTACGGCCTTGGGGCAATTTTTTTTGCTTCCCTGATCAACTGTGGCCAAATCGGTCATGCCTTATATGAAAATAGGGGTTTTTAGGCACTGTGAATCCAACGACGAAGTCCATTTGGGCCCAAAATGAACCCAAAGAACGAAGTAAGTCGGATCCACAAAAAAAAACAACCCAAAAACCTGTGAAAGCTTGATCCAACCCTCGTAGCTCCAAAATCTTCAAAACAAGAATAGGCTGCAGCAGGCCTACTCTGATACCATGTAGAAGTTTTCAAAACCAACTTGAGAGCCCAAGAACACTTGCATGCAAAGAGATACCTGTCACAAGGAAGAGAATGGAGAAAAAAGCAAGAGAGGGTTTTGAAACTCTAAAATATGAAAAATGTATTAATCAGAGAGAGTTAAAATACAATGATCAATCCTTATAAAAAGGAGATTGTGCAACCCTAAAGAAACCCTAATAGGTAGACATTTAATAATTAATATAATTATTAAATGTCACAATATGCAAACTAAAGTGAAATCTTAAGAGTAGAATAAAGGTGACTTAATTAATATAATTAAGTGAAAACCTTTACTCTAACACATATGTTATACCGATGTATACTGTCGGTGAGACAAAGCAACTATCGCCAGGAGTTTATAACGAAACCTCCGAGTTACCCCGAAGACACCAAGTGAATGCTATCGGCGAGACATTCATATCGGTAAGACCTCATGCCGAAACCTTAAACCTTTCAACCAAGTCTCTCCGATATATGATAGAATGACCTATCAGCTAGAGATCTCCACGGGCGGTGAGAGGTCACTCTGAATGCTTCTTGTCACAGCGATAGGCTCCTTCAGTGAGACAGAAGCAAGGTCACAGTGACCTGTACAAATCACAATGTGTCAAAGCTGCTAGTCAGCCAGACATTAACAATATCACACCAACTTGGCTCCAATAGAGGTTACAGCCTGTGATGATTTAGGCACATATTTCCAACAATCTCCCACTTGACGAAGATCACACAGGAACCTCCAGAGCACAACAAAGCTTACTGAAAATCATGGGCACTAAGGCCCATTGAATTGGCACACCACCTAAACTTGTCTGTGCTCACTGGCTTCGTCAATGCATCTGCAACATTCTCCAGAGTATCAACCTTTTCCAAACTGACCTTTCCATCCTCCACCATATCTCATACAAAGTGGTACTGTACATCTATATGTTTCATCCTAGCATGGAAAGTAGGATTCTTTGCTAGAAAAATTGCACTCTGACTGTCACAAAAAATAGTTATTTGCCCTACATCAAAACCAATGTTAGAACACAAACGTTTTAACCAAACTGCTTCTTTACAAGCATGTGTGGATGCCATGTATTCAACCTCTGTAGTGGATAAAGCGACTACAGCCCGTTGCTTACTCATCCAACTCACTGCACCACCATTCAACATAAAAGTATATCCACTAGTGGACCTCCTGCTGTCAATGTTCCCTGCCCAATCAGAATCCACATAGCCTCGAATATTGAGTCCTCTATGATTCAACCAAGTTCCCATGGTAACACAAAGAAAAATTTGAAGTACCCTTCAAATATCTGAAAACTCTTTTCACAGCATCCCAATGTGTCCTTCCAGGATTAGCCATAAACTGACTAAGAACTCCCACTGCTTGGGCAATGTCTGGCCTTGTACAGACCATTGCATACATAAGACTACCAACCACACTAGCATAGGGCACACTGGTCATGTCCTCCATCTTAGTAGGAGATTTTGGATAGTCTTCAATAGATAGCTTCATTCCATGCAAAATTGGAACAACTAGCTGCTTGCAATCATTCATGCAAAATCTCTCTAGAATAGTCTTGATATACTTACTTTGACTTAGCCAAAGTTTTCTACTATTCATGTCACGGGTTACCTCCATCCCCATAATATATCTTACTGCACCAAGATCTTTCATTTCGAACTTAGTAGACAATTGAGACTTAAGATCAGAAATCATTAGCTTACTATTGCCTATGAACAACATATCATCAACATAGAGAGCAATAATAAGAACTTGATCACTTTCAACTTTATAATAGACACAATGATCAGATTTTGAGCTCACAAATCCCAAAGACAATACAAAAGTATCAAATTTCTGGTACCACATTCTAGGTGACTGTTTTAACCCATACATAGACTTTTTTAACTTGCAAACTAGTTTCTCTTTACCTTTTTCAACAAAGTGCTCAGGCTGTGACATATAGATTTCTTCTTCAAGATCACCATGAAGAAATGTTGTCTTCACATCCATCTGTTTGACCTCTAAGTCATATGCTACTGCAAGTGACAAAAGAAATCCGATAGACGTCAGCTTAGCTACAAGAGAGAAAATCTCCCCATAATCAATTCCCTCTACCTGGGAATAACCCTTCGCAACCAATCTTGCCTTGTAATTTTCCACAATGCCATCCAGACCAATCTTCTTTTTAAATACCCATTTGCAGCCAACAACTTTTCCGCCTTTAGGCAATGGCACCAAACTCCAGGTATCATTCTTTTCTAATGATGCCATTTCTTCATTCATGGCTTCCAACCAAGAGTCTGAATCATACATTCTAAATGCCTCCTTTATAGTCCTAGGCTGATTAGTGCTAGAAATCAAAGCATAGGTACAAGTAGAATCTATCAAAGAGAACCCATACCTATCAGGTTGTTTTCTTTCATGAGTTGACCTCCTCACTTGCTGAGGCTGAGGTTCTTCTTCTTCTTCAGAACTTTCAAAACTGCTTGAGCTCTCCTCAGTTTCAGGTACATTTTGAATTTTCAATTCCTCTTTATTTGGTGTAGGAGGAATTCCAACTACATCCTTATTGTTTTCTGACTTTGCCTCTGATTGCAGATCCAAGGTAGAAGGCTTTAACTCACAAAAGATTACACTTCTACTGTATACAACCTTCTCTGTATTAGGATTCCAAAGCTTGTATCCTTTTATGCCAACACTATAGCCAATAAAAATACATTTGACAGCCTTGTTCTCCAATTTAGATCTTTTCTCATACGGCACATGAGCATATGCCTACAAACCAAAACAAAAATAACATGTCTTGTAGTGAGGGCTTCTTTACCGCACCACGCCTCCAGAGGGTGGTGTTTTCAACAAGAGAAAATTAGAGACTGGATTAAGTAACATGCAATAGCAACAACCTCAACCCATAACTTCTCCTCCAAGCCAACACTACTCAACATACTTTGTGCTCTCTCCATCACTATCCTATTGAACCATTTTGCAACTCCATTTTTCTATGGAGTATAAGGTGTAGTCTTATGTCTTTTAACCCCATGGTCTTGACATATCTCTCAAAATCATCGTAAACCATATTCCACCTCTACCATTATCAAATTTTGGTGAATTTTATTTTCTTCCAGTCTGATTTTCCACAAGGTTTTTAAATTCCTTAAAACGACTAAACACTTATGATTTACTTTTCAAAAAATAGACAAATTCTCTTCTTGAATAATAATAAAT
The DNA here is from genome assembly GCA_007258455.2 of Sequoia sempervirens. Classification (NCBI taxonomy): domain Eukaryota; kingdom Viridiplantae; phylum Streptophyta; class Pinopsida; order Cupressales; family Cupressaceae; genus Sequoia; species Sequoia sempervirens. The sequence continues at coordinate 162,171 of VDFB02258580.1, forward strand.
GAACAATACATAGTACCTTGACTTAGACAAAAAAGGAACATTCACTGGACCAAATACATCAGAATGAATATAATCTAGCAAACCAAAAGATTTATGAGGACTGAAATAAAAAGAAACATGATTTTGCTTTCCATATATACAATGTTCACAAAATTCAAATTCAAGGTTACAATCTTCAAGCCCCTCAACTAGGTTTTTGTTCTTCAAGGTTTTTAAACCTTTCTCTCCAATGTGGCCTAGCCTATGATGCCAGAGCATAGTCTTTTCTGCTAGAAGTTTAACTTCCATAGAGTTTACATAATTAGGAACATTTCCCTCTTTTCCTCCATGAGTAGCCTTCTGTGACTTTACAAAGACATTGTTACATTGAAAATCATGTGCATCTAGCTTGTACAAGGTACCAATACGAGCACCGCTTGCTAGCACCATTGAGCCTCTAGTCATCTTGCAAACCATTTGAGAATGTGACTTGCACCCAATATCATTTGGCATACTTATAGGAAAGTAAGTTTCGAAATTTAATTGCATATGTGATTACATTATTGATTCCTTCACTCGCATCTGGGGAATTGGATTATGACTCTTCCAAGGACCAACCATCTCTCAAAGTTGAATCACTTCTGCCAAGTACACCTTCCACCACTATATTCTTCATACTTCAGGAACCACTTTCTATGAGATGTCATGTGGAAAGATGTTCTAGAATCAATCAGCCAGACATCATCTGATGCCTGTGTAGCCAAGGCTGCAATGAAGGCATCTACATCACTTTGAGAAGAATCATTGTCATAAGAATACTTCTTCTTTTTCTCCTCTTTACAATCCTTTCAAACATTGTGACCAAAGCTGTCGGCCAGCTCCAAAGAGACTACTTTTGACTTTGCCGAGGACTTTGATCTCCTCTCTGATTTTGATTTAGATTTCTTGTCCTTCTTGCCTTTCTCTTTCGACCTTCCTCTAACAGCAAGGGCCTCCTTCGCCATCTCAGAAGATTTCCTTCTCATCTCTTCTAATAACAAAGGAGCAACAACATCTTCCATCTTGAAACTGGATGTTGTACTCCCAATAGCCATCACAAGGTGATCCCATGAATCTAGAAAAGAACACAATATCAATATACAATAACAATCCTCTTCATCAATTTTCACACCAACAAGTTAATCAGGTAATCAACATGTTGAACAAGCCCAAATGATCATCTACATAACCTCCTTCCTGCATTCTCAAAGTGTACAACTTCTTCCTCAGGAACAGTTTATTCACCAAGGACTTCCCCTGATAATTAGATGTCAATCTCTTCCACAAGGAAGAGGCAATCTTCTCTTCATGCACATTCAGAAGAATGGAGTCTACCAAACAAAGCCTTATCAGCCCCTTAGACTTTCTATTTGCAAGGTCCCAATCTTCTTGCTTCATGCCTATAGGTTTCACTCCAAACACAACAATCCAAAGATCACGATCCAGTAAGAGATCCTCCATCTTAAGTTTCCACAACTCAAAATTGCTGCCATTGAACTTCTCTATTTCAATCTTTCCTGACGTGCTAGCCATCTCAATCTGTAATTAGAAATTGACAAACTTCTACAAGACTCCCACTACACAGAATTGACACAAAAAACCCAACGTACCCACAAGGATAACACAACTAGCTAGGCTCTGATACCACTTGCAAGAAAAATTAGATGCGGAAACAACTCTCCTAACGTCAAAACCTTAGGGAAGAATGCAAAGATACCCTTTTAAATTACAATTACAGTCTAATTAAGATGGACATGAAAGAGATAATAGAAAAAGAGTATTTGACACACACATGTGGACACTAGATATACGTGGGAAAACCCTTACGGGAGAAAAACCCACCACACCAAGAGAAATCACTTTGTATTACAGTAATGGAGATTACATAAAAATATCAGACTTATCTTTCTGATGTCATATTTTAGCAACCTTCACAATGATCAAACTTGTACAGGAACCTTCAAGTTAGAAACTTTACATAATAGAAATCACTTTGATATAATCACACATCAATCCATCGATCCTTCGAATCATCTAACCGAGCACAATCTGCGATCACAGAGTATAACCATGTCACCCTTGTCTATCGAGCTTCCTCTTAGAACTGTCACAATAGACTAACTTCCAACAGTTCTCCTTCAACTTCTCTGATTGGTCCACGAGGCTCCACATAGGATGGTCTTCTTTCGGTCAAAGCGATCAACCTGTGTTGGCATGTCAGTGAGACACTAACCGTGTCTCCCCGATGCCCAAAGGCTTCATTGTTGATATCGGTGTAAGTCCCAATAGTTGGCAAGATGATATAACGAACGCCATGAGTCATACCGAATCCATCGACATCCATTTAATTCCTATCGACAAGAGTTTCCTCATCGGCAAGACTGATATCGCTATTCACCAGTCACACTGACCTCAACATTGCTATCGGCAAGACTTACTGCTCACCAAGAGGTTACATTGAGATTTCTTATGTTACACCAAAGCATCCAAGAGTCGGCGAGACTTATCACTATCGACAGGAGGTTCCATCGATGTTCAATAGTTACTTCAAAGTATTTAATAGTCGGAAAGACTATTGTCCTTCATTGAGACCTTTCACCGATTGCCTTGAACTACCTCGAGATCTTTATGTTACCCCGATAGCCATATGCTATCAATGAGACATTTCATCGATCGCCAAGACTTCATACCGAAGTCTTTGGGTCACCGCGAAGGCACCAAGCGTATACTCATCGGCAAGACTTTACATATCGGTAAGACTTCTTATCGAGCCACCATATGTTATACCGATGTATACTATCGTGAGACAAAGCAACTGTCGCCAGGAGTTTATAACGAAACCTCTGAGTTACCCCGAAGACACCAAGTGAATGCTATCAGCGAGACATTCATATTGGTAAAACCTCATACCGAAACCTTAAACCTTTCAGCCAAGTCTCTCCGATATACGATAGAATGGCCTATCAGCCAGAGATCTCCACGGGCGGTGACAGGTCACTCTGAATGCTTCTTGTCACAGTGATAGGATCCTTCGGTGAGACAGAAGCAAGGTCACAACAACCTGTATAAATCATAATGTGTCAAAGCTGCTAGTCGGCCAGACATTAACAATATCACACCGACTTGGCTCCAATAGAGGTTACAACCTATGATGATTTAGGCACATATTTCCAACAATAAATACCTCATCATTTTGAAATACATCTAGGTGTGTAGATCCACGTTGGTCCCAATCAATGAGTTCGGGGTGACAAAGTTGAAGGTCAATGATAAGGATGGATGTGGAAAATAGGGAGGATACATCCAAATCATTGTAAGAGAGTTTATTTAATGAATTTTCCTGTAATATCTTCAACAATAACAATATCCAAAGTGACATTGTTAGCAATACTTGGTGATATTGAAGGTTTCTTTTGCTTAGAGTCATATCCAAGTCCTTGATGTATGTTTGACATTAGATGGTAATTCTATGGGTTGGAGTATACTTTTTTTATTTTCCCCAAATCCTTTCCCTTGATAATTTACCTTCTGAGCCATTTGATGGGTGGCAGGATAAGTCTCTTGAAAATATTATAAGAGTGTAGTAGAACTCTCAGGTTCTTCACAATATACCCATTGACTAATATCTTCTTCAATTTTCTCTTGTTCTAAAGTACCCGAAGAATAGAAAGTGGTGGATCCCAAAATATTGATGGTTGATTCTTACAGTTTATTTGATGAAGATGGTCTTCTAAAATTATGTGGAGAGAGAGGCATGCTGCCCACATTGAGTGTGGTAGTTATCTCACATTCCCCATAACCCTTATCAATGATCTTGACCTTGGAAAAGGTGGGTTCGAGGGTAGTGGATGGATTGGAAGGTGTGAGAAGTGTGTCAAGGTCGAAATAAGATGAGGAAAAATTTACATTGGAAGTCGTAACTTCAACCCCAAGACAATGTTGAGAATGAGAGAAAGCGGCCTCAAGAGTGTGCTCGTACTCAAAAGGGTGAGGATTGGCATGGATAGTGACCTCAATACCATTATGTGGAGACTTAAGGCATTGATGATAGGTGAATAGTACAACCTACATGGTGTGGATCCATGGGTGACCAAGGAGGAGATTGTAGGGGAGGTCAAGATCAATGACATGACATGTGGTATATTGTAAAATTAGACCAACCTGATTATCCAATTTAGCTTGAGTATATCCTACCTATTTTATGAACTTTAATGCAAAAAAATTAAGGGTAGAACAATTCTCTAATAGGACCCTCTTTACTTTGTGCTTGGAAATGAGGATTTCAATGTGCAGGGGACGATTATGGGCTGGGTCAATTGGAGGTATGTCATTCTCACTAAAGCCCAACTAATAGGTAGATGAAAGGTTTCCTACTAATGCTTGGAATTGCATAGGATCAATATCACTAGGAACACAAGCATCTTGAAATTCTTTGGTGAGGATCTCTTGATGGATGGTGGAAGACTTCAAGAAGTCTAGAATGGAGATTTGTGTAGGATTTTTATGAAGATGATTCAAAATATTATATTGCAAAATCACTTAAGGCTATTGGGATGCATTGGATGGTCTTGGGATGGTAATGTGATCTCAATGGATAGTAACTACATATTGAGTCTCTTTGGATTTTACTTTATCATAGATACATGTGGATCCACTTGCATGATGCATCCAACCATATTATCATAATTAAAGGGACTTTGGTATAATAAACATTATTGATCTAATTAGTTTGACTATTGTTATGTGAACCAACATTAGCATTGGATGTGTTATCCACTTGAGAGTGATTTGGGAAGGAATTTTAGTATATTTATAGTTGAGCATTAGATGAGGTGGATTGATTCCATTTAATGGTGATGTCACCCCTATCAATGAGGTCCTAGACATAATTCTTGATCTTAATACATTTTTTAGTGGAATGTCTATTAATCCTATGATAGTTAGAATACTCATTTTCCTTAAACCTAGTGTCATCAAAAGGTTTAGTGATCAAATAGGTGACTGCAATAGCTTAGACTAGCTTATGAAATACCACATCAAGGGGTTATCCTAAAGGAGCGAAGGAGAATTTAGCATTGCATTGATTGGAAGGAAATAATGTTCCTTGAGGAATATATATTTCATTTGTTATAGATGAGGTGGATGTATTTTGATTGGCTTGAGATGTATTAGCCACCAGAATATGCTTGGTATTGGTCATGCCATCATTGACAACGTTCTTGTTTTTGATCCAAAAATGAAATTTATCATTAGAGGGTTAATCATTGTTTTCCTTATATATTTTAACTAAATCCTTAGAAATAAGTTATTTCTTGATGTTGACACCTTTCTCAAATATTTCATCAAATTTGGAAGCAAAATGAATGCACAAATGAAAATCCATTTTTATATGTAAAATTTTAACAAAGATATTCACCAATTGCTTTTTGGGTAAGTGACATAAGAGACAACTAACTTGGGCTTTCCACCTTTGTAAATAGTTTGCAAAAATTCATTTGGTACTATTACCAATTTTTCGCTACAACTCAATTGGTGGAGTAGACTAAATACTGTTATATTTAAAAATGGAAAATACAGTTATTTCTGCAAATGCCAAGTGTTGATTGCATCTTATTTATCATTTTATAAGTGACAATTATGCATTGAAATGAGGAAACTGAGTTTCGAGAAATCGCTTTTCAGTGTTTCACAATCAAATGGAGTACATGATTGAGCATCAAACAACAAAGCATGACTAATGTGTTCATTTATTTCACAAAGTGATTCATATTTACAACATTTCATTTGATTACAAGAATTCAAATGGTGATACATTCAAATGATGGTACAACATTGCATCATAAATGCATTTTCTTTTCAAAATGAAAAGTAGAAGAATGAAATTAAATATCCACACAAGTCGTGGTTTTAGCTGTTCCATTCATGACAAGAAAGGAAATATACAACTGAAAGAGGAAATGACAAGTAACATGGGACATATCCGTCATTGCCTGAGTCGATCTTCGGTCGATGCTTCGTAGCTTGCTCCATCCTGCTTCCGTTCCTGAATGTGCCTGCAAAAGATTAAGAAGGGCGTCAATTAAGAGCTCAGGATATGAACTATACTACATGCCATACTAACAGAGATATATTTCAATCCTTGCAATGCATAGAACCAGCTAAAGAAAAGTGCAAAAACATGAGCTGAAAGAGAAACATCAACATGATCATATATTGTTTTTTATGCTAACATCATTTGTTTCCTTGTGCAGGTATAGGGAACATCATGAAGCTGACTATCGTTTGAAGATCAAGCATGTGGAGGAAAATGGGCTCCCACAAGGGTAGAGCTCGATATGCTACCTCTTATTCATTACAAGTGGGTTGAGATAGAGATTGCAATCATCATATTTGTAGACACCTAAAAATGGTCTGGAGAATCTAATTAATTAAATACGACTTATTTGATTAATTAATCTTAAATTCATCTACTTAATAAATAAATAGAAATATTTATTTATATTAAGTTCATTATTAATTCTTCTATTTTTCTCCTAATTAAATAAACAAAATTAAAAACTTTGTTTTATTTAATTATTATCATTTTTATCATATTATTTCTCTCTAATTAAATAAACAAAATTAAAAACTTTGTTTTATTTAATTATTATTATTATCACTTTTTTATAAATTAAATACACAACTTAAATAATTTGTGTTATTTAATTACCTCATCATTATATTTCTTCTTAATTAAATAAAGATATCAAAATCTTTTATTTAATTATCATTTTCCTTTTGTTTTAATTTAATAAACAAACCCTATAGTTTGATTTATTAAATTATTCAATCCTCTTTTTGCTAAATTTAAATGAATTAAAATTATTTAAATTAATGCATAAATCATTTACCACTATTCACTCACCAATAAAATTAAATTTTCAAAATTTAATTAATTCTACTGTCATTCACGGGAAGAGCTTCAGGGACAAACCTGCAGGAAGTCTTCTCAATCCTCTTCCACCCACCTTCCCTCTCATCTTTCCTGGTGTTTTCATGGGGAGAAACAATCCTCCATGATTAGCTCCATCTTCTCATCCCATGCCATTCAATTCTCCAGATTGAATCCTAGCCTCTTATCCCGTATCCCTGTGCAAATGTGCTGCCGTGAAAGCTATAAATACAGCTCTTTGGCTACAGGAGAATCCCAACTTTTACAATCTTACTCTGCAGGTTTTCTAAGCATCCAACATTCATCCAACATTCAAGCATTCAGCATTCACTCAACATCCATCCAGCATCTTAATTCATTTAATTATGGCAGTCTACAGTAGTTTTCTTCTCAGAAGCTTTGCTATAGAATCATTTTAGTTGCATATTTAAATCATATAGGAATAGAATAGTTTAATTCTCATTCTCTAAATGTCATTTCAATAGTCTAATTAGCTTCTAAAATCTGAGAGCAAAGTAGATTAGAGAGATATTTAGAGTTAGAGAGCAATAGGACAGATTTCTGAAGGTTTCTAGTTTAAATTAGTTTAAATTTCTTAAATCTTAGATGCAATGTCTTATTTAGAGGTGTAGAAGCATGTTTTGATTGTTTAACTCATTCCTACGCTCACAATTTGGCGCCCACTATGGGGCATAACCCCATATTCTGATTAATTTTTGTGAAAAGTGTCTTACAGGTATCGGCGTGATAGTTTTCGCAGAATCGTGACTTTTTATAGCGCGCCGACTGGATTTTGTAGCACTCTGGTGGTCTGTTCTAGCGCACCTATTAGCTGTTTTAGCACGTCGGTGGTCTGTTTTAGCGCGCCGGTCTTCTGTTGTAGCACGCCGCTCAATTGTTTTAGTGCATCGAGTCACTATTTTAGCGCGTCGATCTACTGTTTTAGCGCCTCGACTCTTTGTCTTCAAAGTCATTTTTTTTATCTGGATCCGACGCATCCACGGCCAGATTTTGTTTTTGTCTATTTTTAGTTAAAATTTATCAATCCTAAGATAGAAAATGGATTAAAATTTACCAATCCTAGGATAGCAAATGGATAAAAATTGATCAATCCTAGGATAAAAACTTCACAATTTCTTGTGGGATTAAAATTGAATATCATGCTTTTATGGAGCAATATCTCCATATAGATTAGCTAATTTGTCATTTGGGTTTTAAAAGTGAACAAACTTCTTTGCTGTGATTGGGTGATAGGTTTATGCTCTCCCCTTTACTGGGTGCATCAAAATACCATACTCACTTTTCTTTACGCATTTTTAAAGCTTTTTAAAATCTTTAGACAGGCCTGCCATAGTGGGAAAAAGTACTCACCCTACGGGAATGACCTGAGTGGGGACAGCCAAAAGCCATGGTATTCCAACCCACTTAAAAATTTATGTGAATTTGGGGAAACCCTCTTCAACTAAGTGCGTGATAACCATCCCCAAAAATCTTTGTTCTAAAGATTGGGAGGTCTCTCGAGGGAGTTTATCCATTTGCCGCTCAATGGAAACCTTATCTAAGAACCTGAAATAGAAGCACGCTTGTCGGCTAAACATTGTAATACCGGCAAGTGCAGGGCGGGGAAGAATCTACCCTCAGCACTCACCATATAATTGCCAAGGACCGCTTGCTCGGGGATCCGATATCCACTTCCGCCACTCCAGAGTACGCACCTGGAAAAGACAAAACACAGGCGCCTCTAGGTGACACATGTGAGTCGATGCAATTCCAAGTCAGGTCGTTCGAGTATATAACGATGACCTTTTGTCTCTAGGAGTGAGTCTATCCAAGTGTCTTATCTGTTATAAACCAGTGAAAATCAAGAAGAATCATGCTTGATTCTTAAGAACATACACTATCTGTTTAGATTCTAGGATTTTAAAGTCAACCATTCTATTCTTGCTTGCTGTGTTTTCTCTCATTAAATTCAGATAAGATCATCACAAAAATCTTCAAAATCAAAACACTTGTGAAATTCTCATGATTTGAGATTGGGTATCCACCAAATTTGTCAAGAAATCTCTTGTCAAACGAATCAGAAAGCCAAAGAAAACACTTACATACAAACAACTTCTGAGAAAGCAATGATTTTTATATCAAAGCAGGAAAGTTCTACTCCAACATAGGACTTTTATTCATAGGTATCATGATTTCTCTAGAGGTTATACGGACGACTATGTTGTAGCTCCCTTAGATTCACAAGCATTTTATCAAAGAAGGGCTCTTAGGCAACACCACAATCACAGTCAAAGAATTCGTCCAGAATACATCCCACAACTAGCCATACAATACGGTACCAGACCAAGTGAGTTTCATAGAGTAAGATAGTTTTTTGTCTTAGCACCTCATGGTTCTGTTATAGCACGTCACTGCTCTGTTTTAGCGCTTTGGGTTTCTGTTCTAGCGCGTACCAGATCTATTTTAGGGCTTTAGGTCTCTGTTCTAGCACGTCACTACTCTGTTATAGCGCGTCACTGCTCTATTCTAGCGCTTTAGGTCTCTGTTCTAGCACGTCACTGCTCTGTTATAGTGCGTCCCAGCTCTGTCTTAGCGCTTCGAAAAGTAAAAAAAAAATAGAGAGTTAGTAAGATAGTTTGTCAGTTAGCCCATATTGAAAACAAGGTTTTCATCAGTCCACAACATTTTTTTCCATAGTCCAAAACACTTGAATCATACAAAAAGAAAACTTTACTATTGTGCCTAGGTCTTGAAACATCTTGCAAAGTGTCCTTATCATTAAATTTGAGTTTTTTTTTGTGTCAAAGTTTCCCTATCAAGGATTTTTATCATCCTTCCATCACAAAACTAGACACAACTAAATCAGATTTTAAATCAAAAACCTCGACACTTATCCAATCAAAAATCCAAGATCAGAGTCTAGAGTAAAAAGTTTGTATGCCTATTTTTACACGAGCAGCATATCAAAGACAACAACAAGAAGAAAATGAAAGAATAGCAGCCATGGCTGAAGAAAACCCTTGGGGACGATATAGCAACACTGATCCTCTCACTAATTCACAAGAGAAAGAAATAACTGCAGAAGAAATCGAGAAAGTTCAACAAGACCCTCATTTCCATAAATTTATGGAAAAGATGCTAGAGCAAGATATGGCAAAGTATCTTCTATTATTAGCTGACAAAGGTGCTAAGCTTCCTAAAGACTTTGATGTCAATCAACTCAAGGAAACAACCACACCTAACCCAACTAGTATAGAAAATCCAAATCAAATAGATGCTTTGACAAAACAAATCCAACAATTACAATTGCAGTTCCAAAATATCCAACAAGGGCCAACAAAAAGATATTCCTTACAAGACATTTTCCCTTATCCATTTGACCCAAGCATTAACATGATACCATTTCCATGGTATTGTGAATACCTGACGTACAACAAATACAATGGAAGAACCGATCCATTTGATCACGTATGGGAATTTTGAGCCATGAGCATAGAGTTTGCACACAAGGACTCTTACTACGATTATTTCCAAGAAGCTTAGGAAACACTTGCATGGAGTGGTTTTCTAAAATGGAACCCGAGATCCAATCTTTTGAAGAACTGATCAATAGGTTCATAACACACTTCTCATTCAACATCCAACATGGGGTGACCTTAAAAGAACTCTACAACACCAAACAAGCAAAGGGTGAAAAGTTTCTTTCCTTTCTCCAACGATGGAGAAGGCTATTTGCTAAATACCCTAGATCTATTCCTGAAGAGGAGAAGATAGAGATGTTCATTGATAACTTAGTGGATGACATGAATTACAGATTGGACTTACAATGTTCGTCTACATTTGAACAAGTTATCGAAAAGGGGCTCAAAACCGAAGAGGCTCTAATCAAAAGAGAAACAATCAAACACTTCATTGAAGGTTCAAACAATAACAATTCCTCTAACAACAACAACGAAAAGCCAAGATTTTGGCAAAAGAATAAGAATACTGATACCATGATCGATACACACACATCTAAACCAGTATTCACCCTGATGCCAACCACTACAAACAAACAAAACAATGGTCTTAATGTCAAACAAAGTAGTGATCAAGGAAATAATCAAAACAATGGAGAAACAAAAACCAAATCATTCCAATGACCATCCAATAAACGAAGATTCACACCATTAGGACAATCATTGGAATCAGTCCTCAAAGAACTTTTAGACGAAAAACTCATTCAAGTACAAGAGGCTAGAAATTGGGACCCTCAAGTCAAACCATCATGGTGGAATGACTTGCATTACTGTCACTACCATTAGAATAAAGGCCAAATGACTAAAAATTGTTGGCAGTTAAAACATGCGGTACAAGACCTCATAGATCAAAAGAAAGTATTTGTAGAGGGTCACCAAACAAAAAAAGATCATACAACATTCAAAAATCCTCTACCCAATTATCAGAAGGGAGAATCCTCTTCCGCAAACACCAAAGGTAAGAATGTCGGTTATGTTTATGACACCACAAACCTTTGTTTTTCTGCTGCCAAAGAGGATGAGGAGTTATGCAATCAAATCAATCGAAACAATGACATTACATCTACTAATTTGGTACAACATATGGACAAATCTGAAAACCAAATTAACGTAATCACACTCAAAGGGAAACAAGAGTACCAACCAGTTAATGCCACAACAAGGGCACAATCCAAAGTTATATTGAAAGGAGCATCATTATCATCCCCATATGTGGATCCTTCCTCTAATCAATATAATCTCATTGATCAATTACAGAAAATACCGGCACAAATATCCATCTTGGAACTTCTAAAGATTTCCCCATCGCACAAAGAGGTTCTTGAGCAAGCTCTTGTATCAACCACGGTACCTAACAATTTGGATGTATGTCAATTCCAAGCTATGGTGGGACATCTATCTACACCTCATTGCCTTTCATTTTTCGAACATGATGATGTATCACTCACCCATCCACATAATTCTGCCCTTCACATTGAAGTCCTCATCCATAAACATCGTGTAAAGCGTGTCCTGATAGATGGAGGGGCTGGTTTAAATATTTGTACCTTAAAGCTGATTCGTGCACTAGGATACTTAGATGAAGCCATTGATACAAGAAGAAAAATCACAATCAAAGCATATGATGAGGAAGAAAGATCCTCTAAAGGGTTGATCATATTACCCATTCAAGTGGGACCTATTGTCCAAAATGTGGTTTGTCAAGTCTTAGATAGGGAACTGACATACAACATACTGTTGGGACATCCTTGGATTCATGATATGCAAGCAGTACCTTCCACCTATCATCAGTGCCTGAAATTTCCCGTCAATGGACAAGAGGTAACAATCACAGCAGACTATAATGACACCCAAGCTTGTCATACATTGAAAGCATCTCAGGACACATTGATACCTCACAATAGAGAAGTTAGCACATTAGATTCATCTAATGGTGAGAAACAACAAAGCTTCATATCAAAGTGGCTTCCAAGACAACAAAAATCACAAGAGATCAAAGTGGCACAATCTAACCCTTCAAATGTTGAAGAACAATTGGCTTCACTCTCACACCAATTCACCAACAAAGTACAAATAAGTGATGAAGGAATAAGTGAATATGGTGTTGGACACTCTTTCCATCTATCACAGATGTTACCCTCCTTACAAATGTATGGACAGCCATCTACAACCACCCAAAAATCAGCACAATCTACAACGGCATTAGACGGTAGATTTGTAAAAGTAGGGAACTTAGATGAAGAATCAGAAGATAAGGCTATTCTAAATTGGCTTTATAGGGATGAGGAAGCTTCCACTTCCATGAGTAATATCATAGAAACAAATCAATATGGAAAGGGAAAAACTATTCTGGAGAAGATGGGATATTTAGGACGGGGACCTCTTGGGTTAAGGAAACAAGGCATAACAGAACCAATCCAGCCTCTCACACTCCAACATAAAGATAAAACTGGACTAGGATACACAGAAGAAGCAAGGGCAGAACTCACCAATAAAACTATGGAGCGTATTCTTCAAATAAGAGATAATTCTGAAATAGATTCAAATGAATATGAGTGGGACAACTTATCAGATGTTTCCTATGAGGATATTCAGATCCATGTTATCAAAAAGTATACCCCCAAACGTGAGGATGGTCAAAGCTCGAGTTTTAATCCTATTGTCTTTGCAACACAAAATTTCGATGACTCAAGTGAAGATGAACAGACATCGATTGAGATAAATGATGTGGAAGAAAATACCTTCGTAGGACTCGACATAACCACTAACAACCTAGATGACATTTCCGTTTGAGCTTTCACAATCGCTGACCTCAACTCATCTAATGATTCATTGCCTTTACTGCATCCCGAGCTTATCGAGTGGGAACCTCAACACCCTATCAATCTCCCTGTTTTTGATAATGACTCCCCTATTATTAACTACCTTTGCTGTGAGGAATCCGATACTTGTTCTACCAATGCTTCTTTTAACAATGCTTTTAGGCAGGAGGATGCCAAGCCTTCCAGTTGCAAAAATATGGAAATAAAAAATGGATCTAATGGTGAAAACTATTCTATGGCAGTATTTGATCCTAAAATAGTAAAAACAAAGAACACATCCAATGGTGAAAACCTCATTGAGGCACCAAAGGATGGAAGGTTTGACATCCTCCCACAACATTACCATGAAAGATCATCAGTGTTGATAGAACCCACACAGTCTATTGATATTGGCACAGCAGAGAAAGTAAGAATACTACACCTGGCAGCATCCATGACAGATACAGAAAAAGCTAGATTTTATCAAATTCTTTGAAGAACGATACATCAATTTTGCTTGGTCATACTCTGACATGCCAGGCTTAGACATAGATCTCATTATGCATCACTTATCCTTACCAGCTGGCACTAAACCAGTAAAACAGAAACTAAGAAAAATGCATCCACATGTTGCATTATTGGTAAAAAATGATTTGAAGAAACTACTAGATGTGGATTTATCAGATCTATTGATTATGCTGAATGGATATCCAACATTGTACCTGTTTCAAAACCATATCACACCATCAAATATGTACAGATTTCTGGGATTTAAATAAGCATGTCCAAAGGATGATTTTCCTTTGCCAAACATAGACATGATTATAGATTTAACAGCTGGCCATCAAATGCTATCACTCATGGATGGATTTTCAGGATACAATCAAATCAAGATAGCTCCTGAAGACCAAGAAAAGACAACATTTACATGTCCATGGGGCACCTTTTCCTGGAATGTCATGCCTTTTGGGTTAAAGAATGTAGGAGCTACATACCAGTGAGCTATGACAACAATCTTCCATGACATGATGCACACCTTCATGGAGGACTATGTGGACGACATCTTAGCCAAATATTACACCAGAGAAGGACATCTAGAGATACTTGGAAAAATATTTGACAGGTTGGAGAAATTCAAAGTCAGATTAAATCCCAAGAAATGTGTCTTTGGAGTAACATCAGGAAAGCTCCTTGGATACATAGTTTCTACAAAGGGAATTGAAGTAGATCCAGCAAAAGTTAAAGCCATTATGGAAATGCCACCACCTAAGAATATCAGCACATTGAGATCTCTACAAGGCCGACTACAGTCCATCAGAAAATTCATCTCTCAACTAGCAGATCCGTGTCATCCATTCAACCATCTTTTGCATAAAAATATATCTTTTAAATGGGATGAACAGTGTGAGAGTACTTTCAATCAAATCAAACATTATTTGATGACACCACCAATCTTGGTACCACCTGTTGAAGACAAGCCATTGTTACTATATATCGCAACAACATATATCTCTTTAGGAGCCTTGCTGGCACAGGAAGATAGAGAAAGAAAGGAACAAGCAATATACTATATCAGCAGGACACTCAATGGACATGAAGTAAACTACACCTTCATTGAAAAATCATGCTTAGCAGTAGTATTTGCAACACAAAAATTGTGACACTATATGCTCACTCACACTGTCAAGCTCGTTGCAAAAATTGATCCCCTCAAGTATTTACTGAGAAAAGCAGCTTTAACAAGAAGGTTGGCAAAGTGGGTCATGCTCCTTAGTGAGTTTGACATTCAGTATGTTGAAAGGCGAGCTATCAAAGGACAAGTCATTGCCGACCAATTAGCAGAAGCTCCATTGTCAAACTGTCATCCTATGACCATGGAATTTACTGATGCGGATATCCTCAACGTTACAACACAACCATGGCAACTCTACTTTGATGGATCCTACACACAACATGGATCAGGGGCAAGAATTTTATTTGTCACACCTCTTGGGCACACAATTCCATGATCTTACAGGCTTACCTTCCATTACACTAACAATGTGGCAGAATATGAAGCTTTGATCCTTGGAATTAAAGTGGCTATTGACTGGAAAATCACAGAACTACAGGTGTATGGAGACTCTCAGTTAATCATCTATCAAGTCAACGATGATTACCAAACTAAGGATGACACACTGATTTTATACAAGAGACTGGTAGATGATCTAAGAAAATATTTCATAGAAATCAAATTTGAGCAGATACCAAGACCAGAGAATAAAGCAGCAGATGCCATGGCCACAATAGCATCTCTTCTACAAATGCCTGAAACACAAGATCGTTATCGATTTATTGTGGAACAAGTGTCAAATCTTGCATACGCAAATCCCAATTCCCAAACCATAAGCCTTTTGGATAGTATCCAATCTTCCATTTATGGAGACATTTATACTTATCTAAAAGATAATATCTTACCGCCAGATCTTTCTCGCAACCAAAAGTGCAACTTCATATGCCAATCTGCCAAACATACCATTATTGCTGACACCCTTTACCATCGAGGCCTAGATGGTACTCTTTTGCGTTGTTTAGAACATAACGAATATGCTTCTGTTTTACATGATGTCCATGAAGGAATTTGTGGTACACATTCAAGCGGATTATCTTTAGCCAAGAAACTCCTTCGTTTGGGGTATTACTGGCTACACATGGAGCAAGAATCTTATAAGTTTGTCAAGAGATGTCAAAAATGTCAGATTCATGGCAATCTTATACATGTACCGAATAATGTGAGCCCATCCATTCACAACTACATGGCCTTTCTCAAGGCTAGATTGACTTTGGTAGGAAAATTAACCCATCTTCATCTAATGGACATAAGTTCCATTATCACCAACAAAATATTTCGGCAAATGGGTGGAGAGCTCCTTAACCACAATCACCGGGAAGCAAATATCATCTTTCTCATACTTAATTATCTCATTTGTAGATATGGATACCCCTACTAATCATCACAGAGCAATGGCCGGGCCTTCAAGAACCAAGACGCCCAAGAGCCGCGGTGAAAGTTCCACATCCAACATCGCCGTCCCCTTATTACCAAGGTACCACGCGTAGCTTCAAACAAAACAATCCTAAAGATTCTCAAGAAGATCAGAATGAGGTAGGGACGCGATTGGCACGCTCAACTTAACTCCCCGCTCTTTGGGCTTCTGGGTTGCTTATGTCGAGAACACCAAGGAGCTACACCATATGCTCTTGTCTATGGATCAGAGGCAACATTACCTATCGAGGTAGAAATTCCATCCCTTCGAGTTTCACTAAAGGGACTCATTTCAGATGAAGATTATAGGATCTCTAGACTTCAAGAATTAGAGCTACTTGATGAACGTCGACAACAAGCTGTTAATCATTTGACAGCCTATCAACAAAGAATGTCTAGGAACTATAATCATAGAGTTAAGCCTAGAGTCTTCCAGATCAGAGACTTGGTCCTACGGGAAAACCCTAGAAATCAAGCAGACAGAGAAAAGAAGAGAAAGTTTGAACCTAACTGGATAGGGCCTTATGTCATTATATCAGTCTATGGATCAGGAGCATACCGACTGTCTACACCAGAAGGAGATATGTTGGAGGAACCCATGAACAACATTCATCTCAGGTGATTCTATACTTGAGGACACCTAGTGCATGGTCAGTAAGGTTGTCTTGACAAAAACCTGGCAAATAGGCGTCATGATGACAGAAAAACAAAAAAAAATATATATAAAAAGAAAAAGAAAGAGGACACAATAAAAACAAGTGATGAAAACCTGGCAAACAGGTGCTACTTGTGATTTTTACCAGCTCTTCTATCTATTAGATACAGTTTTGTCACGATTGTTTCCTTTCATATTATTTCCATCTATCATTTGGGATGATTATTATCACTATCCATATCATAGCAAGGATATCATGTTTTACCCTAGCTTAGAGGCAACATCCTGGTATTAGTTGGTACAATGGACTTTCAGCTTAAATGGAAAGGCAATCAAACATGACAACACCAAGTGACGATACTTGAAAAGTAATCCAAAAACATCAGAAAATCCATCAAAATCCAAAAACATCAGAAAATCCATCAAAATCCAAAAACATCAGAAAATCCATCAAAATCCAAAAATCAAAATCCAGAAAATCAAAATCCAAAACATTAGAAAATCAAAATCCAAAACATCAGAAAATCAAAATCCAAAAACATCGAGGAAAATTCATCAAAATCCAAAAACATCAGAAAATCCATGCAAAAACATTCATAAAATCGAAAACACAAAAATAGAGTCTACATCAGTCAGAAAGTGGAGTCTGTGTCAGTCGAACTACGTGGTCTTTGTGTGTATAACGTAGGCAAGACTAATCTTTGATCAGTCCCCGAGACCCCTAGGATAGATCTTTAGGTTACATCATTTGGTCGAACATCTGAGAATATCATGCAAACATCAGCACACACATTTCAACATCGATGATCTAATCTGAATAATGATTTGAAAATACATTAAGTAGAATTTGAATTATTGTGCTTTTTATTTTTATCATTTGCTTATCATTTCTTTGGAGTTACTCGATGATGCATTGAACTAGAGAAGCAAGGAAGGAGAATGATACTTTTCTTTGTTTGTTGTTTGTGAGTTAGTCATTATTATTTTGTGAATCGTCGGGAAGTGCTCTACCAAGTATCATGGATGACATTCCGATTCACTTAAGAAAATGATTAATTCTTGTCTGTTTATGCAAGAAATGCTCAGGTCATCATTGGTCTATCTCATACCTTGATGCTTGTGTTCGCTTGCAATATCAAATATCATGAAAGAAATACTCAGGTCATCATTGGTCTATCTCATATCATTGATGCTTGTATTCGCTTTCAACATTTTAAAAGCTCAGTGATGATACAAAGCAAAATAAAAAGATTGTTGAAATGACACTTAGGTTTGCATTGATAAAATAGGTTTTTGCATGGTAAACATAGATTGCATTCATAATAATACATCTGCAGAGTATTGATTACACAAGTTACAAAGATTCATTTGCAAAGAATGTTATTTTCTTATTAAAGATTGAGTATACTTGACACATACAATTTTCATAATGGCATGTATATAAAATCATTTCTTCATCTCATCATAAATTTCACAATAAACATCTCATTTCATGATATCATATGCACGTTATGTTCCATCATTCATTACATTTATCATTCATTTATATATCTCATTCACATCTCATCATTCATTACATTTATCACTCATTTGCATCTCATCACATTGTCATTATCATATAATTGCAAAATCATCATTACATCCATACATCATTCATTTACATCTCATTTTATTCATCATACATTACATTACATTGTATACATCATTCATTTACATCTCATTTTATTCATCATACAGTACATTACATTCCATACATCATTCACTTACATCTCATTTTATTCATCATACATTACATTACATTCCATACATCATTCACTTACATCTCATTTTATTCATCATACATTACATTATATCCATACATCACTCATTTACATCTCATTTTATTCATCATACATTACATTACATTGCATACATCATTCATTTACATCTCATTTTATTCATCATACATTGCATTACATCCATACATCATTCATTTACATCTCATTTTATTTATCATACATTACATTATATCCATATATCATTCATTTCGATCTCATTTTATATTTCATACATTACATTACATCCGTACATCATTCATTTACATCTCATTTATCTATCATACATTGCATTTCATTAAGAAAATAAATACATCATCAATATCATATCACATCATCATCAATGCATCTATCCAATCTAGTATAATAAATCATCATAAAACATAAAAATTAAAATGCATCCATCACATAAATCATGTACAACACATCATAAATCAAATGAACCCCTGCACATCATATATATCTCATCAAATGTCAAGTATACAATGAAGTCTGAAAAGGATGAAAATAACATCATATCAAAAATGGCTGTATATATCTCTCGAAGAGTACACATATGATCTCAAGTGGTACTCGCACCAGAAGGAGTAGGTCTCGCACCAGTATCATGACCACCACTAGATGTCCCAGGATCTCTCGGATCTCTCGAGAGAGGCTGTGTCACACCTCTGCTCACTGTCCTCGAATGAGTCCTCTCTGAGCGGGACTGGGCATAACTGACTCTCTGCTCTGGGGGGCAAAGCTCATGATAACGGCTCCTGTAAAACTCAATCTCGGCACATGCCCGCATAGCCTCTCGCATGTAATTTGCCACAAAGGTCCCATCTGCCACTCTCTGCAATCTCTTTGCAGTAGCCTGTGCTGCCTCTGCTGCCTATCTGACAGTATCTCGCTCTGTGGTAAAGGCTGTGATCTGTGCATGGGCAGTGGTCAACTGTGCTCATACACCTGCTAGCTGAGCCTGTGCTGTCACTATTTCCTGTAGGGCCTCATCTCTCTCACCAATCAAAGAGGTAATCTGTGTCTGTGCAGTAGCTAGCTGTGCCTGCATCTGGGCCTGAGTTTGTGCCACTAATCCCTGCGCCTGCGCTAGCTATCCCTGTAATGTCAAAATCTTAACATGCAAACCAGCGACCTCTAATCGCTCTGCTAGAGAGGGAGCAACTGCCTGCCTCTTACGAGGTGCACTAGATGATGGCTCTGAGGTACCTGCTATGCTCGGTCTCCCCCCATCTCCGCCATCATCATCACTGCTATCATCACTGCCATCCTCACTGCTATCATCACTCTCATCACTGTCACTCTCCTCGCTACCCTCCACGCCCACATCTACATCCTCCTCTCTCCTCCATCTCTGACCAACCTGACCACCTCCTGCAACTGCTAGTGCTGGTGCTGGTACTGGTACTGGCTCATCTGGAATGGTAATACGAGGAGGAGGGTGCAGAGCCAAATACTGTCCATACTCAGGAGTAACTGGTGCCTCGACAATGTCTTGTCGCATATCCCATGCTGATGGCTGTAGAGCACGATAACCATCAACAAGTGCCCCATAAGGCAAGCATGGACCCCAATCACTGGCATCTATCCGTCGTCGTCCGTAGTGCGCTACTCCCTGTGGCATACACTGCACAATCCCATACTACCTGTAAATGCGACAAAACAGAAATCGCTCCAAAATCTTGGGGCTCTTCCCGATCAAATACATCGAATCGGCCAAGAACCCCAACTCAATATCATCCTCATCCTAGTCATCACAATCCAAATAGGGACGCCAGGTCACTGTCTCCACATCATCAAGGATCCGTTTCCAATAATCTAGCTTACCCATCATATGCTGGGTAGGACTGCCTCTGTAGCGAAACACATAGGGTCTCGTCACTGGTCTCGATAACACCGACACAAGACGCATAACAACAATATGCTCCCATGCCCATACTTGAAGAAGTGTAGCTCTCGCCGATAAACTGCTACCTCCGAGGTACACGATCCAGTGTAAATCATGTTATAGCTGAGCAAGCATACACATACCCCAAGCATATCTCATCCTGTGGGCCACCATACCCTCTAATACCTGACCCCATCCAAGAGATAGACCCTTTGACCTCTTATCAGGACAAAGGAATCCACCAATAAGGCCGGCCAAAACTGAAGGAAGTGGAGCATATGAATCATAGATCTCTACCCATGGAACCCACTCTCCCGCAACATGGGGATCCTGAAAAACTCTCCGCATAGACTCTACCCCACCAACCTCCTCTGCATCATGCAAGACAATCTCCCCAACAAAAGGAATGCGAAGAATACGCCATACATCCTCTGGCGTCACGGTCATCTCGTCAGTAGGTAAGTGGAAGGTGTTGTGGTCACTATGCCACCGCTCTTCTAAAGCTGTCAGTAGACCCCTATTAAGTCTAATATGGGGCATATCCAGTAATGAGGCCAAACCACAATCGGTAATATGCTGCCTCTCATCCTCTGAAAGTCGTGGTATCATATCAAAAGGCCAGGGGAACTACTCTCGCACCTGGATAACATCTAAATGCTCCTGTTATCATACAAGAAGAACATTTTAATCAGAATATCAAACATCAGGAGGTCATCAAAAGTTTAAAAAATTGTGCTTTACCTATCAAACTATCAATTTGTCAGGAAGGAACCCTCATCTATCAATCAGGTTTATCCCTTCAAAAATTTTAATTATTCCTCACCTATCATGAGGGTAATTATTATCAATCAATGGATCTCGCTCATCATGAGATCATTTACCATTTATTTAGTCAAGATCAAACTAAAATAGATGGAATCAACAACAAATCGACGAAATAAAAATCAAAGTGCACAATTTTTCATCAATCTATACTTCCAAGCGCTACAAGAACCTACTGACACACTACAAAATCTACCTAAAGCACTATTTCTAGTGGCGCGCTACAGAATCCTACTGATGCGCTACAAAATCTACCTAAAGCGCTATTTCTAGTGACGCGCTACAGAATCTGACTGAAGCACTGCAAAATTGGCCCTATGTGCTAAAACTATGGCGCGCTACAACAGATCACGGACACGCTAAACCGTGCCTGATGCGCGCTAAAACATAAAAACACGTGCAAAATGACCTAAAAAGTACGGGTGCGAATCACGAGGAGGATTTGGGGTATGTACCGGAGGTCCATAATCGGTCGGATGCTGGTGACGTCGCACACGCTCGAGTCGGTGGGTGTGGTAAGAATTGGCATCCTGAGGCTCTAGCACTCTGAGGGTCTCTATCACAAGATTGTCAAAGTCAAATGCACAAATGACTTTTGAAAATGACCTTTTGAGCTTTTATAGGTTATTTTTGTGGGATTTTCATGGGATTTATTTATTTTTCCTTCTGAGGAATTAATTCTTATCTATCACAGGGGCATTTTGGACAATTTTTTTTGGGAGATAAATTGTTTCTTCACCAATTCATCATCAAATCATTATAAAAATTCAAAAATTTTGAAAAATCATATGAAAATCCAAAATTCATCAATTTATCTCCCGAGGGGGCATATATCGCTATCATTTCAAAATTCAACATCTGGGGCAAATCAGGGGCATATTTTAAACTCCTCGTAAATACTGGCAGCTGAGGCAAAATCATTCTTTGAAGCAATGCGTAAACACATCACTTCAAAGAGGGGCAAAATGTAGACACCTAAAAATGGTCTGGAGAATCTAATTAATTAAATAAGACTTATTTGATTAATTAATCTTAAATTCATCTACTTAATAAATAAATAGAAATATTTATTTATATTAAGTTCATTATTCTTCTATTTTTCTCCTAATTAAATAAACAAAATTAAAAACTTTGTTTTATTTAATTATTATCATTTTTATCATATTATTTTCTCTTAATTAAATAAACAAAATTAAAAACTTTGTTTTATTTAATTATTATTATATCACTTCTTTTATAAATTAAATACACAGCTTAAATAATTTGTGTTATTTAATTACTCATCACATTTCTTCTTAATTAAATAAAGATATCTAAAATCTTTTTTAATTATCATTTTCCTTTTGTTTTAATTTAATAAACAAACCCTATAGTTTGATTTATTAAATTATTCAATCCTCTTTTTGCTAAATTTAAATGAATTAAAATTATTTAAATTAATGCATAAATTATTTACCACTATTCACTCACCAATAAAATTAAATTTTCAAAATTTAATTAATTCTACTGTCATCTTGCCTTCGGGGAAGAGCTTCGGGGACAAACCTGCAGGAAGTCCTCTCAATCCTCTTCCACCCAACTTCCCTCTCATCTTGCCTGGTGTTTTCATGGGGAGAAACAATCCTCCATGATCAGCTCCATCTTCTCATCCCATGCCATTCAATTCTCTAGATTGAATCCCAGCCTCTTATCCCGTATCCCTGTGCAAATGTGCTGCCGTGAAAGCTATAAATACAGCTCTTTGGCTACAGGAAATGAATCCCAACTTTTACAATCTTACTCTACAGGTTTTCCAAGCATCCAACATTCAAGCATTCAACATTCACTCAACATCCATCCAACATCTTAATTCATTTAATTATGGCAGTCTACAGTAGTTTTCTTCTCAGAAGCTTTGCTGTAGAATCATTTTAGTTGCATATTTAAATCATATAGGAATAGAATAGTTTAATTCTTATTCTCTAAATGTCATTTCAATAGTCTAATTAGCTTCTAAAATCTGAGAGCAAAGTAGATTAGAGAGATCTTTAGAGTTAGAGAGCAATAGGATAGATTTCTGAAGGTTTATAGTTTAAATTAGTTTAAATTTCTTAAATCTTAGATGCAATGCCTTATTTAGAGGTGTAGAAGCATGTTTTGATTGTTTAACTCATTCCTACGCTCATAATATTCATTAAGAAAGGAAATATACAACTGAAAGAGTAAAAAAAAATTCATCCATCCAGTTATTATGCTGAATGTTCATTCATAACAGTTAAATACGTTTATGAAAGCTACAGGTGAACAGTGGGTTTAATCAGTTCAATCAATTCAATTGAGTACATTCATCTCAAACACTGTTGTATGGTTATATTCTTCTGCTATAGTATTATTTGTTCATCATGTTCATGATATTATCCAAGGTTCAACAGTGTTCTTTTTCACAATCAAGGATAGTGAACAGGAATACATAAAGCCTCAACGAAAAGAATTGTTTCATATTTTCATTTCAGAAAAGAGCAAGATCATGGAACAGTTTTATTAAATTGAGCATAAAAATGCATGAAGAGTGCCAGGTAGAAGAGCATACTTTTAAAAGGATAGTCAAGCATGGAGACATGTGAAGGAGTTTCAGATTTCAATCAGAATAAGGAGACAAGATCAATATAGTGACCAGTAGCCAACTGATTAGTAAAGTGAAGTGAATGATTCAACAAGATAGCCAGTTTTAGTTTGGCTGAGAATGCAAAATACCTCACTGTTTTGAAAGGAAGACAATCATAATACACTGTTTTGGATATCTGTGATGTTCTATAATTCAATTTTTTTTTCATTCAAACTATACCTTCAAAAAAATTACAATTATCAGGCAGGTTTTCAAGGATTCATATACATAAAGTCATTTTCATAACGAACAACATGTATACATTGAACATGGTATGAATGAGGGTTTGGAGTGCATAAGAGACAAGGTGAACAAGTAATTTACAGATTCAATCAAAAGGATTTTTGTGTGTAAGGAAGAAACAACATGGAGATGACACTTGAAAATGTAGCAAATACAGATACATGGAAGTCTCAGGCGGAATGTAATGCAAAGGAAATGTGTGTTTTTAGAATATTATACACCCAGGTGGGGTTTTGTCAAAATACAAGCTTTATATAGTGTTCCCATGGTTGGGCTGGAATACAACAAAAAGTACATTCATATAAGTTTGTTTTTTAGAATAAAGATACCCATTTCAGAGTGTCAATAAATACCATACTAGGTCAAGCCTGAGTTTTGAATGAATAGTAAAAGTATACAAAATTCTTGTTGCCCACAGTGGGGTTTTGAATTAAATACAGATTCTACAAGTTTTAGTGACACCCATGTTAGGGTTTTTATGAGAAACAACAGAAAGAAAAAGGAAGTCATGGTGGGTCGAGTTCCGTAAGAGAAATCACAAGATAGATACATTTTCTTCGCAACCAACAAATACCCATATGGTGAAAATTGAGAAAACAGAAAAACATGTTGGGTCGAGCCCAATTTTTTTTCATGAACAATCAAATATATAGATTCTGGTTCATTTTTCTAGATACCCACATTGGAGTTTTGAGTTCAAAATACATATAATACCATTTCTAGCTTACCCACATTGGTATTTGTTATATAAATGCAGAAATACATAATGGGTCGAGCCCATCAATGGAGGAATTTCATTTACAAAAGGCACAAAGTGAAATGCCATTGGCGCGGCCTGATTGGTCCATGTTTTTTAAATGCAAACAACAATTACTCACTTGCAACTTTGGTGTTAAGCGGTTTTTTATAGGAAAGACAAATGCATAGATAAATTATAGGGGAAGTGAGCTTACCAATGGCGGTCGGTGTAGGAGTGAAATGGTACGCCCAGCTCTAATGGAGCTAGCAAATAACAAAGACTCGAGCTCTCTCTCATGAAGGTTGGCCACTGGGTAGAATGGCCACAAAAGTATCAAGAACAAGCACAAAAAATGAAATAAAGGCGTCAGGTAATCTTCACATGGCCGCGGCCAGTAGGGCCTTCTTCTCATTGAAGGGAGCCAGAAAAGAAACAATAGAATGTACAAGACATGCTTACCAGTAGAGGCCGAATTTGGTGAAGAGTCAGTAAGAGGATAACCCCAGGTCGAGCTTGTGTATGGTGGCTGAATTACATGGCATTAGCAAAGAAACATAAAAATACAAAGAATTCATCATGATGATCATCACATTCCGCGGCCTATGAGGCCATCTTCTCATCAAAAAACCTAAGGCATGGAGAGATAACAATTACCAATACCTATCATAGCTGGAGGCCGAGTATGATCAAAATGAAGGCTCAAATGGAGGCTCCAAATCAAAACCCTAGCATACATGGCGGCGGCGGCTGCAGAGCATTCTTTCCAAAAGGTCTTCACTTGCAAAATGATGCGAAATAGTAGGATTTCTTTGTGTTTTGTTCATTAGGGTTTCTCAAACCCTAAGTCAACTTAGGGGTATTTTGCTTTACATTTTACAAAATATCGATGCTAAGTTAATACTTTTGGTGGCTAAATTCCATGCCTTAGGTCGAATGTTATGGGAGTTTTCATATTTTTCATTTTCCTAAGTGTCTCAGCTTGCCAATGAAATATCCTTATGGCTTTAGACTTTAGGGTTATGCCAATGAAGCTTTAGTAAAAGTGTGATGATATATATCTTATGCTTTAATTGATTTTGTGAGAAATCAATTAAAATAATAAGTAAGACTTTACCTGAGACTTAGGTTTATGTTTTCAATTGATTTTGAAGAAATCAATTAGGATATTGATGGAGTTTTATTGTATTTTTATGATTTTTTGAGAAAAATCAAGCATTGTAGATGGAGATATAAGCTATAATTTTGCAAAAGATTTTCAAAAAAATCTTTAGTTGCAAAAATTAGTCAAATCGTGAAATCTGCATATCATGTAAAGCAAAGATAAAGCAAATTGTTTTTATCTCTTTGCTATTTTTAGCAGATTGGGGTTGAGTTTTCTTGGGTCGAATTTGAGTTTCCTGCTGGATGGATAGGGTGTTTTATTTGCTTTAAAAGCAGATTTTGTCTATTTTTAGAGGTTGGACAGTGTGAACATGGAAAAAGTGAGTTTTTCTGATTTTGTGCAGACTTTTGAGACAATTTTGATACCTTTTCCTTGAGCTTTCTTAGTGAGCTCAGATTAGGGTTTTTTGGAGGGATTTATCTTCAAGAAGACTTAGCTTTCTTCTTCTTCTCAGTTCAGATTCTAGTTTCTTGCTCTTACACAATTTTGAGCTTGTAAACTTCTTTGTACTCAGGTTTTGAGAGTTTCACTCCATCTAATAACAAGCAACATTCCTATCTCCAATTTTTGTCTCAACTTGCAGTTTTAGTATGATGTTTATATTGTGATTCTGTTTACAAATCCTCTTTATGTCCTATTATATTCAGATCATCGATGTAAAAAGTTCATTTTTTGTAGGTTGCATGTTGTGTTTAAATCTAAACCTTCATGCAAATCAATTTTGCACTGGTGTTCATGAGAGATTGTGAATTCATTGTTGTTTTTTTGAGGACAGTTGTGGGTGAAATATCAAAGTCATTATTAATTTTGAGGATCATTATAAGTCATAAGTTTTAATTTTAGTTATTCTCTATCCCTTTTCCAAGAACTTCATTTAGAATAGGATTCATCTTTCGGAGAACCAACTCACTCTGAAGATTCTCTTTTCGCATAGATCACCCACATCTGAAAAGAGTTTCCATGTTTCAACAGATAGTCTGATTTTTGCAAATCTGAAAAAGGGTGCATATCTGATTGATAACAGTTTTTGGCATGCTCGGTGGGACTCTGAAAGCTATTTCAAATAAATTTTAGAGTTTTTAGTTTGCTGTTTGTTGTATGTAGCAGATTTTTTAGACTTTTGGAGGCTCATTTCAATATACCTGGCGACTCCGATCTTGATTTTGCATGCAGACTTAGTGCAGCCTGCACATGAGAAAAATATAGACCAGATCAAGTACTGTACCTTTCAAATATCAAGATTTTTCCCCACCATGAAGACGAGGCAGGAAAACAAGGAGGCTCTTTGAGACACTTGCAAGACCGAAATCAACGCCTCCTGTTTTCAGCTCTTTGATTTTATCACCAGGAGTACCGGTTCCAATATCACAAGCACCGCTAATGGCAGCGCCAAGGAAACACTTGTTCACGCATTTTAATGGAGGAAGTCCATTAGACATCGCTCAACATGATGACATCCCAGTTGCAGCCCTTAGAAGTCTGTCATACTTCACCGGGGAGGATCTCACTACACCGGTTGAGCATATTCGTGACGTAGCTACCTTATGCTCGGTTCAGAACATCATGCAAGAAAATGTTGTGTTAAGGCTCTTGGATGCATCACTCAAAGGGAAGGCATTGCAATGGTTCATAGGTCTCGCAAATAACTCAATCGTGATGTGGGATGCATTAGGTAATGACTTATACTAATATTTTACTGATAAATCTGATAATATGTCTCTGTTAGAGCAATTGAGCACCATTCAGAGGGTGCCACACGAGCACTTGGATGATTTCAACTACTAATTTTAGAGAACCTGGGACAGGATTCCTACAGTGGTAAAACCTTTACCAGCACATGCTTTTCTATTTTACTTAAAAGCTTTGAATAGTAAGATTTTAGTCATGACTCAATCCATGGGTGTGAATACACTCCCTAACACTTATGACATAGCCATTAGAGCTGAGAATTGTCTCATCCAAGCTGGAGACATAAACCCTCAGCCTCCTATGCCCTTGTGTCCAGAAATACAGCCACCTACCCCTATTGTTGTACCTTCCTTAGTTGTTGTCCCGCCTGTTCCAGCAATAGGTTATCATAATGCAGCCCAAGAAATTGCTACTCCAGCCCCAAACCAAGAATTTCAAGAGATTAAAAGTATACTCAAGACCTTCAGGAATGATCTTGTGAGCATTAAGAAGCAAGTAGGTCATGAACATAAGCCTTATCAAGCCACTTATCAATAGAACCAGACTAATAGGCCTGCCTTTCAAAATGATTACCAAGCCCAAAGAAGGAATTTTAACCCTAGGCCATTCCAACCATACAATCCAAACACAGCTAGTTTGTCAAAGGAACTTGTGACCCAAAATAATGTTGCCCAGGGTTGCAATTGGTGTTATCCATGCAATCAACCCCATAACCAATTAGCGTGTGCTAATGGAATGAGAAATTAGGCTTTAATGGTTCAAAATAACTATGTTGGTTCATAAAATATTGCAGATCAGAATCAGGAATAGCAAGATAACAATGAAGTCGCCTTTCTGAACTAGAAGAGCTCTGAATTATGTGGCGTGAATGGTCAAGATTAGAAAAATTCTTTCATTTCGGCCAATACTAGATCGAAAAAGAGAGCTATGGATTCAGGGAAGCAAGCTGGAAATTCTCAGCAGCAACCTTCAAGAGAAAACCAACCCATTCCTTCGTCAAACGTCAATGTTGTTGTGCAGCCTAAAGTGTAGATTTTGCAAAGAGGCCAAGAAATACAAGGCAAAGAGCAGTCTAAGATGCATTCATAGCCTTCGTAGAGGAAAAATGATGTTGTTGTCATTAAAAACCAGCAGAAGGTAAATTCTACATCATTTAATATTGTTGAGCACCTTAGAAAAGCTATTGTTAGTATGTCGGTATTAGATGCTTTGCACCTCCTGGGGCAGAAAAGTTTACTGTAGGATGCTTTAGCTGAGTTGTCTATTTTTGACAACGCTAATCAAGGAGTTGCAAAAGTCGCACTTGCAAATGATCTGGAGGTTAAGAATGAGCAAAGAGGTAAAGAGGTAAAGCCTCCTCCATTTTACTTAAGTCTGATTATTGGCGATAAAATTATTCATAACTGTATGGTAGAATTTGGTGTCAGTAGCTCCGTTATACCTAAAAGCTTAGCTGATTAGTTGGGTCTTGTTTATGAGCCTAACCCCTAGAAGGTCGTAGTTCAATTAGATGGGTCTGCTGTTAAAACTGTTGGTATTATAAAAAATTTGGCTCTTTGCACGCATCCTCGAGTTTTTCTATTCATCAGGATATACATGTCATTGACTTGCCACCACACTTTCCCATTTGTCTCTCGAGGGATTTTATAGCCAAGTTGGGTGGGTTTCTATCTTCAGATTGGTCTCATCTCTTCTTTAGAACAAGGTATGGTACGAAAGTGACCATAAAGTCTAAGCCTCTCACCAAAGACCATATCGAACCATATTCACCAAATCCTATAAATGCTAACCTCTACGCCACCTTTGCACTGGAGGAGCAAACCATGACCTCAGACTGTAGCACCCATATAGAAAATATCAATCTAGATGAATGGGCAGCCGAAGATCATGAGCTTGATCCGTTCTAGCACATAGATGAGATAGGATTAGGAGTCTATATGATTCGAGAACCTAATTTTGATATGCCTAATCTTTGTAAAGAGGAGGAACAGTCTATAGAAATAGAAAATGAGCTTTGGAAGCTTTATTTTGATGGTTCGAGAAGCAGTATTGGTGCTGGAGGTGGGGCTATGTTGATTTCACTAGAGGGAGATAAATACTTTTCAGTTTGCAGATTTGCTTTCAGCTGTTTGAGTAATACAACTGAGTATGAAGCGTTGGTGCATGGCCTCGAATGGGCCCACAAAAGAGGTATTAAATGCTTGCAAGTTTATGGTGATTCAAAACTAATTGTAAATCACATCAAAAATTTAAATGCTGCCAAGAATGATTTTCTAAAGAAATATAAGCATCGTGTATGGGATTTGATGGAAGATTTTGATGCTTTTAATATTGTTTTGATTCCTAGAAATGAAAATAAGCATGTTGATAGGCTCACTGCCATAGGATCCCAGTTTGATATTCCCAATGAGATTCATAAAGTAGAGGCACGTCAATATGTAAAAATAGTGGTCAGACCTTTCGTGCTTGACAATAATGTGAGCTGGCAGGTTTTTGACAGCGATGAGCAAATTGTAAATTTTTTAATTGTTGAAGCTGAGTTTGCAGATGGAAACCAACAAAAATGGCAGTAGTAGTATGATGATCATATTGTACAGTTGAAGACAAACAAGCTGCCAAAAGGATTGGTGACCTTGGAATCTGTGTTCAATTCAGATGACCAAGCGCGGAAAGACAAGTGTGGCCTGACCGTTAAGGAAGAACATTATGCAACCATTGAAATCTTCAAAGGAGAACTTCTTAAACTGGGAAAGGTATGTAATAAAAAGGAACAACAAGAATTTATTCTATTATGTCAGAAATTTAGTGATGTTTTTTCTTGGGAGTACAAGGATTTGAGAGGTTTTAACCCAGAACTAGTCCAACGTACTATTGAATTAGAGCTTGGTGCAAAACCAGTAAGGCAGAAATAGAGACCTCTTAACCCCAAATTAGAACACCTTATGAAGGATGAACTGAATACATTAGTTGAGAGTGGTATTATTTTTCCTATCAATAATACTTCTTGGGTATCAAACTTAGTTCCAGTTAGGAAGAAAAGTGTGGAAATCAGATTGTGTGTTGATTTCTGAGATTTAAATAAAGCATCATTAAAAGATCATTACCCACTTCCTTCCATGGAGCAAATTTTGCAGGTGGTTTCTGGTTCTGACATATTTTCTTTGCTAGATGGTTACTCAGGTTATAACCAGATTCTGGTGAAGCAAGAAGATCAATTAAAAACAACATTTACGACTAAGTGGGGCATGATGGCCTACAAAAAGATACCTTTCAGCTTGTCCAATGCTGGAGCAATGTTTTAGCGAGCAATGGATATGGCCTTTCACGGCCTCATGAACAAGTTCATTCTGGTATATTTAGATGATATTACTATTTTTTACAAAAATTCTAATGAACATCTTTATCATTTAGAGAAGATTTTTCAGAGATGCAGAGAGTTCAGAGTGTCTCTCAACCCGAAGAAGTGTATTTTTTCTGTACATGAAGGTAAACTCCTTGGACATATTGTTTCAAAGCAAGGTATTTCTATAGATCTTGAAAGAGTCTCTGCAATTCTTGAATTACCATTACCAATTCACAAGAAAGGCTTGCAAAGATTTCTTGGAAGAATAAATTTTGTGAGGAGGTTCATACCGAATATTGCAGCTTTGTTGCAACCTCTCACTTCTATGCTTAAAAAGAATATGCCTTTCAGTTGGACCAAGGAAGGTAAGAGGAACTTTGAGCAGATAAAGGAAGCCCTTACAGCTGCTCCTACTCTCATTAATCCAAATTTTGACAAAGACTTCATTCTGTATGCCTTTGGAGGAGTAGATACAGCTTCAACTATGTTATTCCAACAAAACGATGAAGGCTTGGAGCAGCCTATAGCATTTTTCAGCCAAGTATTACATGATTATGAGGTGAAGTATTCTTTTGTTGAGAAGCATGTCTTTGTTGTTGTTAGAAGCCTTAAAAAATTTAGGCATATGTTGTCCAACAACAAGATCCATTTGCTGGTTGCTCAGTCAACTATTAAGGATTTCTTACTTAACAAAGATATTAATGATAAACGTGCTGGTTGGATAACCAAAGTAATGGAATTTGATGTTGATATTAAGGTAACCAAGCTCGTTAGAGGAAAAGGTTTGTGTGAATAGATTGTTGGAAATGAAGACAACTTATAAGAGGCTGAAAATATAGATATGGTGCTAAATAATGATGTTGCAGGTGTTGTTCCAGCGTCTCCTACTACTTGGTTGTAGAAAATGATGCATTATTTGCAAACTGGTGAATGCACCGAAGGCTTAGATAGAGAAAAAAGAAGGTATTCTAGATTACAATCCATTCATTATGCAATTATTGATGGAATTCTTTATAGGAGAGATTTCCAAGGTATTTTATTGAGATGTATTCAACCTAATCAAGTTGACAAGCTTTTAGCAGAGTTTCATGATGGGCCTTCAGGAGGCCATTTTTCTACAAGAACAATAGCCCTGAAAATTATGTGGGCTGGTTATTATTAGATAGATTTGTTCAAAGATGCTATTGCTTGGGTCAGAAAATGTGAGAAATGTGCTTTATATTCTGGAAAATAGAGGCTTGTAGTGCTGCCCCTGCATCCAATTCAGGTGGAACAACCCTTTGCTAAGTGGGGCTTAGATTTTATTGGTCCTATCAATCCGCCTTCAAGCGTGGGTCATAAGTGGATACTTACTGACACAAATTATTTTACCAAATGGACTGAAGCCATTGCTTTGAAAGAAGTAAACAAGACTTTTGTACTTAACTTTTATCAGGATCTAGTCTTGAGATTTGGAATTCTAGATTCAATCATTTTTGACAATGGTTTGGATTTCATTGGTTTGAGGATTTTTGATTGGTCAGTTAGAAATAATATTTATTTGAACATGTCTTCTAATTATTATCCACAGGGCAATGGTCAGGCGGAATCTACAAACAAGAATCTAATTTGAATAATCAAGAAGACTGTTGAGGATAATCAATGAACATGGCATGAAAAGCTTAAGTTAGCCCTTTGGGCTGACAAAATAACTCCTAAAAGGGCCACTGGTTGTTCTCCCTTTGTTTTAACTTATGGAAAAGAAGCTAAGTTACCTATTTCCATTGAGTTACCAACTTTAAGTTATGTTAAAGAGCTGGAATTGTTGAATGAGCAGCCCCTTGAGGTGAGATTTGCACAGCTAGTAGAGCTGGAGGAAACTAGGAAAGATGCTCTAAGACAACTGGAGATACATCAAGCTCAGATGAAGAATTTTTTTGACAAAAGAGCAATACCATGTGACTTCATTATTGGAGATCTAGTCTTCAAGTGGAATGAATTTAAAAGTAGACCTGGACAACATTCCAAGTTTGATGCTTTTTGGGATGGGCCTTATGTGATCATGGAGTGCAAGGAACACAATGCGTTCCAACTTTCTAAGTTGACTAGAGAGGTGTTTTCTATCCTAGTTAATGGGATCCACCTCAAGCATTGCCTCTGAGATAAATTCTATCTTGTAAATAGGTAGAGTAGTAGTGCAAATAAGTGCATTATGCACATTTCTTTTCAGTATTTTTCTTTTCCCTAAGCGTTGTTGCACATGTTCTGTTGGCCATCAGGGCTTGTTAGTTTGCTTTCAGTTCTGTTTCATTTTGTTTTGCTGCTGTTTGGAGTGTTGCTATTCAAAGTTCTGAGTTTCATGAAGGGGGCAGATTTGACTCTGTGCCCAATGGAGTGTTTTAAGGCAACTAATCTATGCTTAGTAGGAAAGCATTTAGCGGAAATCGCCAAAATGTTACCAATTTTTCACTACAGCTCAATTGGTGGAGTTGACTAAATACTGTTATATTTTAAAGTGGAAAATATAGTTATTTCTGCATATGCCAAGTGTTGATTACATCTTATTTATCATTTTATAAGTGACAGTTATGCATTGAAATGAGGAAACTAAGTTTTGAGAAATTGCTTTTAAGGGTTTCACAATCAAATGGAGTACAAGATTGAGCATCAAACAACAAATCATGACTAATGCTTTCATTTATTTCACAAAGTGATTCATATTTACAACATTTCATTTGATTACAAGAATTCAAATGGTGATACATTCAAATGATGGTACAACATTGCATCATAAATGCATTTTCTTTTCAAAATGAAAAGCAGAAGAATGAAATTAAATATCCACAAAAGCCGTGGTTTTAGCCGTTCCATTCATGACAAGAAAGGAAATATACAACTGAAAGAGAAAGTGACAAGTAACATGGGACATATCCATCATTTCCTGAGCCGATCTTCAGTTGATGCTTCATAGCTTGCTCCATCCTACTTCCGTTCCTGAATGTTCCTGCAAAAGATTAAGAAGGGCGTCAATTAAGAGCTCGGGATATGAACTATACCACATGCCATACTAACAGAGATATATTTCAATCCTTGCAATGCATAGAACTAGCTAAAGAAAAGTGCAAAAACATGAGCTGAAAGAGAAACATCAACATGATCATATATTATTTTTTATGCTAACATCATTTGTTTCCTTGTGCGGGTATAGGGAACATCATGAAGCTGACTATCATTTGAAGATCAAGCATGTGGAGGAAAACGTGCTCCCACAAGGGTAGAGCTCGATATGCTACCTCTTATTCATTACAAGTGGGTTGAGATAGAGATTGCAATCATCATATTCATTAAGAAAGGAAATATACAACTGAAAGAGTAAAACAAAATTCATCCATCTAGTTATTATGCCGAATGTTCATTCATAACAGTTAAATACGTTTATGAAAGCTACAGGTGAACAGTGGGTTTAATCAGTTTAATCAATTCAATTGAGTACATTCATCTCAAACACTGTTGTATGGTTATATTCTTCTGCTGTAGTATTATTTGTTCATCATGTTCATGATATTATGCAAGGTTCAACAGTGTTCTTTTTCACAGTCAAGGATAGTGAACAGGAATACATAAAGCCTCAACGAAGAGAATTGTTTCATATTTTCATTT